>JARFOD010022183.1:0-10935 GCA_031763545.1 Mopalia muscosa
TTTTTGTATGTGGAGTTATTAGGATGTTTTTTGTATGTGGAGTTATTAGGGTGTTTTTTGTATGTGGAGTTATTAGGGTGTTTTTTGTATGTGGAGTTATTAGGGTGTTTTTTGTATGTGGAGTTGTTAGGGTGTTTTTTGTATGTGGAGTTGTTAGGGTGTTTTTTGTATGTGGAGTTATTAGGGTGTTTTTTGTATGTGGAGTTGTAAGGGTTTTTTTTGATGTGGAGTTATTAGGGTGTTTTTTGTATGTGGAGTTGTTAGGGTGTTTTTTGTATGTGGAGTTTTTAGGGTGTTTTTTGTATGTGGAGTTATTAGGGTGTTTTTTGTATGTGGAGTTATTAGGGTGTTTTTTATATGAAGAGTTAATAGGATATTTTTTGTGTGTGGACTGTATCTTGGTTACTGTTTGACTTAGGCTTTTGAAAATTGCATAACGCATTCTTATATGTACGCAGATGTGCAACGTAGAAAACAAATCTTGGAAGTATGCAAATTCCCCCAGAAATTATGCAAATTGGCTCCATTTGTCTGGTAAGCTTGTCCGGGCTGTATCTTAGTTACTATTTCACTTAGGCTTTTGAAACTTGCACAATGCATTCCACTATATACGCAGATGTGCAATGTAGCAAAAATTCACGGAATTTTGCAATTTCCACATAAATTAGTCAAATTGACAACATTTGTCCGGTAAGCTTGTCCGGGCTGTATCTTTGTTACTATTTTACTTAGGCTTTTGAAATTGCATAATGCATTCCTCTATGAACGCAGATGTGCAACGTAGAACAAAAATCACGGAATTATGCAAATTTCTGCATAAATTATGCAAATTAGCCCTGTCCAGGGTCTATCTGAGGGCTCCTTTCTCACTTAGATTTGTTAAACTTCCATATTCCATTTTTCTGTATACACAGATGTGAAACATAGAAGAAAAAAATGTTGATAAAAAATTACGGAAATTAAGCAGATGTTCAGCGTAGTAAAAAGTCATGGAATTATGCAAATTTCTGCATAAATTATTGGAATTTGTTGAACTTATTGTTTTTTTGTTCCAGCTCTGTCCTGGCTGTGTCTTAGTTACTATTAAACTAAAGTATTTAAAACTTGCATACTGCGTTCTTATCCATTGGACTGGCTCGTCGTCATATAAGTAGGACGTTTAACCCCAATCAAACAAACAAACCAACAATCTAACGCCATTCCCTCTATCACCATTCTCTGTGATGATAGGTTAGTGCTAAGTTTCTGACCAAACATTTGCATTGCAAATTTGACATAAGCTTACAAGTTAAACATACCATTCACATACAGTGAAGTACCTTTTTATGTTGTTTTGCAAAAAAATTAAGTCATATACAGGTATAATAAAAAAAACTATGCATATTATTTGTCTGTCTGTTACAATTCATTGATCCATAGTACAAAATTATTATTATTTCTAATGATAGGGATCATGATGTGGGTTTGGATAATCACAATAATTATGATGTTGATATTATACCGACTGTGAGTGTAAGATAAATGATACAGACCTGTGTAATGTTATAGCAGACCCTTAACATCTATCAGCTGAGGGAAAACACTGTATCTTTACTGAATTATAATGAAGAGGTTTCCTACAATTTCCCTCAAAATTATACCACTGTGACAGCTTTGTGGTACTAGTGTTCTTTGATGGGGGTTTTCTCTGTTCTTTTTTCTTTTATGACTGCCAATTTCTGTAGAGTGATTTATGTTACCATTCAGTACAGATCTAGTTCCTGAACTTAAGGGAGATCAATCTGTATGTATTCCATCTAATGATAGTCCTGTCTCCTCGTCGTTAATTGTCAGGGATGCCGAGGTTGGTTTCCTTAACCCAGCGGGCTTGCTGTCTCAGTGAAAAAAATATTAAATAGATCATTTAACTAGGTTAAACAATCAAATCGTGTTAAAATAAACATGGCGTGTAATCTCCCTACTTTCATTCTCAAACTGTGGTCAACTTATTTTTACCACATGGGATAGAATTTCGGGTCAGTGTGTCTCAATCTTCCAACTTTCATCCTCAAACTTATTCTGAGATTATCCTGAATTCTGACAATATCCTGAATTCTGACAATATTCTGAATTCTGCCAATATCCTAAACAATATTCAGAATTCTGAACAATATCCAGAATCCTGACAATATTCCGAACAATATTCTGAATTCTGACAATATCCTGAATTCTGACAATATCCTTAATTCTGACAATATCCTGAATTCTGACAATATCCTGAATTCTGACAATATCCTGAAGTTTTCATGACCCGGAAATAAAATTTGTCTGAGACATTAAAGACTCATTTTGGTTGTACAAAATGCCGTATGCTGCAAATAATTTCTGAAAAGAATTATTTATTTCATCTGTTTTAATCAATCGGGTGTCAAGAGTGTTCAAGAGCTCCAAAAAGGGTGTTTTCTATTCCTTTGATAGTTGCATTCCATTTTGAGATGGAGCCATGATAATGAGTGTATGCATTTAGGTTTTGAACCTGAAATATAAACCTGCATGTCGTCTGGTTTGGAGATAGGAATATGAATGTGACTAATCATTCCGGATGCGGAGAGGTGAAAACCTTGTCAAACAAGTCAAATTTATTGGTCCATATTGAACTGATTATGAAAGAAATTAACTTCTCCTATCTTTAGTTTAAGTTTTCTACCTAGAAAAGTTTTAATGAGATGTCAGATTTGGTGATAAAGTTGTTAATAGGTTTCTTTCATCCATGTTTGTCAGAACTGTCAAATAAGTGAGATATGACATTAAAACTTGCTGACAGACAATACACATGGAGATATTATATTTTCATAACCTTTGAATAAATGTAATCCCTTCCTGTACCTGGAGAGTTGGGCTAGTTTCATGAGGTAATCTCCAAAGTTGCCCCCCATTTTTAAGTAGGGTAGATAAAGATATGGACAATCAATCGTCATATTTAAGCGAAACAATCTAATAACCTAATTAACAGTGATAACCTGTTGGTCTACTGATTTTCCTTCTTTGTTCCACTCACAGGATGTAGTCCCGCAGTGGGCCTCACAAACATGTCCATACTCACAGGATCTAGCCCCCCAGTTGGCCTCACAAACATGTCCATACTCACAGGATCTAGTCCCCCAGTGGGCCTCACAAACATGTCCATACTCACAGGATCTAGTCCCCCAGTGGGCCTCACAAACATGTTGATGCTCACAGGATCTAGTCCCCCAGTGGGCCTCACAAACATGTCGATGCTCACAGGATCTAGTCCCCCAGTGGGCCTCACAAACATGTGGATGTTCACAGGATCTAGTCCCCCAGTGGGCCTCACAAACATGTCGATACTCACAGGATTTAGTCCCCCAGTGGGCCTAACAAACATGTCAATGCTCACAGGATCTAGTCCCCCAGTGGGCCTCACATAGGATGGGAACTTGGACAATCTTTATCCACTTTCTTCACCATATTTAAGTAACTCTGCCATTTGAAAAGGGAAATACCCTTGAGTATAACAAACAACTAAATTTAGTTTTAGTTGATCAGTACATGTTTTTGATGAAGGTTATTTTGTTTGATCAATAGATGTGAGAAACTGGTAGATTGTGTTGGGAATTCAGGTTGGCAGTGCCAATAATCTATTCCTCCTCTGTGTGTGATGGGTTTTGATGAAGTGCACGTATAATTTCAGCTGACAAGAGAATTGAACAGAACCAGACAGTGTGCTCATTTGGTCAATGGCTGTCTGCTGAGAATCTATGATTAAATTTGACAGTGACTGGTCAAGCGCTCATTACGGTGAACTTACCAAGCAGTTTAATACCTGTTGATGTTGCGACTGTTGAAGGTCAAGGGGATGAACTCCGGTTCATTGAATAATATTCACGAACGTAATGATTCCAGTCCATGAAAAGCCCAACATTGTTTAAGGCCTGTGAAAATGGGAGCTTGTAACGACAAGTTATAAGTTACTGTCTTCTATAACCTTCACATCTGTCCACCCTCCGGTATATGAGTGAGTCACACAGTGTGACTCCCACAATATTGGGGTTGGTTTTGACAGGACTTCCTCTCAGTTTTCCACCGTAGCTAGGCCAAAGAAGAGGGCAATGGACAATCTGTCGTCATATAAG
This sequence comes from Mopalia muscosa, assembly GCA_031763545.1. Classification (NCBI taxonomy): domain Eukaryota; kingdom Metazoa; phylum Mollusca; class Polyplacophora; order Chitonida; family Mopaliidae; genus Mopalia; species Mopalia muscosa. Next base: position 4,134 of record JARFOD010022183.1, read on the forward strand.
TGAAATATACTCGATTACGGCATTAAACCCCAGTCAAACAGACACAAATCTAGAACCTTTACTGCGCTCCACCATTCTCGGACAGATTTAAGTTGATTGGTGATATTAGGGGTTGTTGGTTGGATTAAGCACCAATCACTCCGTTAATTAAGACTGGGTTTCTACGATAAGCAAACAGTTTATTGCTATACAAAAGTGACATATCATTTGTTTTGCACCTGCTGAGTAGGGCTGGTATGTTACAAGCATACTTTAAATCTGCTGTCTTTACTCAGGAATTCTGTATGGCTGTGGTAATTAAGTAGTTGGCTAATCGGCCTACTATACCTTCTTTGATGTACCACTCACTGATTTGAGTTAAAACGTTAAACCCAATCAAACAAACAAACAAGAATACTTGGCACTTAAGAAAATACATCATGGTCCTGTTAATGTAGCTTTTTATATTTACATTGTCTCTGTATAGGTGAAATACAATGTTTACCAGGCAGGGAATGAGTTTGATACCAGCAGCTTCACTCTATCCGTTTTCATATCTGCCCAGAGATTCCATATACCCCTACCCTCAGGAGATTCCCTGTTCTTCACAGCTCCATTGGTATGCTGGAATTTTTTTGTCCATTTTGGAATTTAGTCCATTTATAGTGGTCTTGTGTCTTTGGTTAATGTGTGTATATGTTCTCAAGGGAAGGGACCTACAACAATAGCTCCAGGCCCTGATCAATTATACTCCTCCTCTTATCTGTTTTTCTTTTCTTCCGGTGTCCTTATACTGATCATCAGACTATAAAGCTTTGTGCTCACAGACTGTTGGAACATGTTCTAGCTCAGTTTATTGTATACCCACCTGGTTACCCCCCTTTAATGTTCCGTAGAGACTATTGACCTTGTATATATACCCAGTTACCCTTGTGAAAACAGAGTGGTTTGTATAGGATTGCATTCCTGTTTTATAACAAATTCCATGCAAATTAGTCCATTAGTGGGATACAGGTGTGTATGACATTATACACCTGTCTTATTAATTAAACAAATTGTGATGCTGTACAGAATGCTGGAATATATTACTCCTAACAATCAGGTTACAACCTGGTACCAAAATGTCTCTCCATCGGTCCAGTATTGAAGTCCACCATTAGCTTTCCTTTGATCGTGAGCAGCCAGGAGTAAAAGGGTGTTTTCTTTCCTCTCAATGTGAGCATAGGTATTTGTAATACTGGTGGAGGAAAGGGAATTTTTCTCTCTCCATTCATTCAATATTTGCTATCTTGGATATAATTAAAAACAGAGTGAAAGATTAATGTCAGACTGCCCTTGACAAATTTCTAAAATTAACGTTCTGATATGCAGGATATTGAACCCTAATGTCACATCTTTTTAAAAAAATGAACTTTTCAGAAACCATGTGTACGACAATTATGATCAGTTTCCCTCAGTGTTTTATTCAGTTATTTCCTTTTTTTCCACATTGGGTGTATCTAGAGATTTGCGGTATCTGTCCTTGAACTGTCCTTGAAGAAGTCTTGTTTTAATCTTGGGAAATCTATATCCTGTTCTTCAAAGCTCTCTCTGGCTGCTCCCGATCCCTCTGTGGCTCTCCACGTTACATATGGATGTTCTGGGACATTGTGAGAATAAGTTTGGCACAAGTGGGTGCATGATTGTTTGGTAGATAATATTCCGATAGATTATCAATAATTCATATCACACCGGGCTCGACTAGAATTCATAGGCTGCCCACATGCTAGAATCTTCAGCTGCAACAAACCTCTACCACAATTGATTCTTAATGTTCAGCTTGTCCATTAACAAGTCTTGTTAACAGTCTGTCCATTGTTTTACTGAGTTTTATTACCAGAAAGGCCATTTCATCTGGCCTGTTGTATGAAGGGAGCTTCCTGTTGCCCAGGAGGTCGCATGGAGCAGAGGGGTAACATGAAGCTGATATGTTTGTGATGATCATGTCTTGTCTATTTAGTGCCAGTGATGTTTAGGGTACATTCAACAACTCTTTGGGGTGCCAGCCTGTCTTCATAGTGAAATGATCCTAAGTAGGAAGGTTAATCTGTGACCAAACAAACACATCAAATAAATAGTCTATAAATAATCCGAGATTCTATTGAATACATGCACTTACAGAATACAGATTATAATCACTGTAAACCTTTGTCTTAAGTTGTATAATAATAAATTAGTTTGTAGACATTTTTATATACATTAGTATAAGAATAGTTTTTTGTTCATATTTGAGGCAAATTGATAGGAAATAAAAACTGTTAACTCTTGATTTGGAGCCCAATACCTGTGAATAGAGGAATAACTGGCGGCTGGAGGGGGCTTCTTGTTGCCCTGCTGCTCTCAGAGCCAACATGAACCGGATCTGCCCAATGATGTTGTTTTTTTACCGCTGAGGTTGTCCTGTCTTGTCATATTTTCTAGTGGCTTTGAGGTAAACAAACAAAAAACAAACACTTGATTATGGTGTCAAACCCCAATAATACCAAATGACCAAGGTGGTCAGGAATCAGGAATGTAGTGATAGATTATCCCTGTATATTTTCATGTTTTATGTCTGTTTTGTGTTATAAGAATTTCTTAATGAAAGTGTTAATAAAACCTTTGATCCATCTGTACTATTTAGTTGCAGGGTCTCTGTGAGGGACTATTCCCTGTAGACAGCTTTTGTTGGCTCTGATGTAATTGGCATGATCTAATTAGTTTAGAATCCCGATGCCTCACGAGAGGGAGTCCAGACTGTTTAGGGAATTATAACCTTCTCTATGTCATAGTTGTTAATGCGCTAAACTTGTCAGTGCTCAAATCACCCAGAAATAATTGTCAATTATTAAATTGAATATGTGTCTGATTTGCCACAGTTTTTAAGTTAAACATCAAAGCTGGTAGTTGGAAGGAAATTATGAAACACTTTGCGAAAAGAATGTGCCGTTTCCCCAGATGTCGAGATATTAATCTGTAAAACCTTCACTGTTGATTTTGGTTTGCATCTGTGACTTAATTGACAAGTCCTAAATCAGACAAGTTCCCTGTTATTTAGTAGGTCATATAACATGGAAACTATAAATAGATATGAACTGAAATGATTTCTATTCTCCTTAAACAGTTTCGACATACATGTATTATGTGACATTGTCGATCCACAGAATAATTACATGGTTGATGTCCAAATGCAATATAATGATGGGTTTGAATATAAAGATGATTGCAAACAAAATGTAGTGCTGTATAAATAAAAATGAAATATTTATTTGAGGAAATGTTTGATTTGCAAAGGGGGTTACCGTTTGAAATAATAGTGACCATAATATTCCAAAAAATGTTTTTGACAATTTGAATATTGGATCACTTTTTCATTTATATCAGTTTTTGTTGCTAAAGCCCTATCACCATTTTTAAAAGTTGGTTTTCCACCTTGGAGGTTTATTTGAAATGGAATCTGAAATATTTTTGTGCAGATCTTTTTATTATCTACATTAGTAAAGGTTGGCTTGTTAAATGTGATCTTAATGGAATAGCACACACCTGGTTTTGTTTTCTCGTTAAGGTACATATTTACTTAGGTAAAAATATCAATACCTCTGCTTAAGGTAATGTTAGCATGACTGTATTGAAAATAGATAATGATAAAATGTTGTTACTGAAAGAAGTGAATCTTTTCTTCAACTTTGGTAAATTAAAAAAATGTATGAAAAAATGGAATGATAAATTCTCAACGCTGGACATTTTGGTGAAAATATTATCGGAAGGTTTTCAATTGTTTTTTCACAAATATGTTACAATTTTCTGAATGCTATCCTTACAATTGGGTTTTTCGGAGGAAATGTGCATTAATAAGAATGTTATTTTTAGTGGAACACCTGTCCTCAATTCCTTGTCAAGGTAAATATTTGCACACATAAGAGGAATCAATGCAATTTTGCCCAGGTATATGTTTTTATAAGCTGTTAATCAGCCAATTATAAAAATGTAACACAGAATATTGGGGCTTCTGTCAACAGTAATTCTCTCTCAAGTATAATTCATGAACTATCTACACAAGATGCTTTCCCATAAAGATCAATGTCTGTGTTTAATTAACAAGGATATAATCTGTTTATTGAGCACACATCTATGTAGACTTTTCTCTGTAGCCTTGCTATATGCCTCATTATATAAACTTTATTTGATCATTTTTCTAAAATTATGTGAGTAAAATATTTCTGGCTAGTTGATATTCTGATACCATTTATGATTAATACCCACTTTCTTCAAAATTGAAATTCCATGTATGAGTTGGTTGATGGAAGCATGTAGTTCCTTGTTACTCTGGGCTATCTACAGTGGATTAACAAACATCCACCTCTGGTCTATCCACAGTGGATTAACAAACATCCACCTCTGGGCTACATACAGTGGATTCACAAACATCCACCTCTGGGTTACCTACAGTGGATTAACAAACATCCACCTCTGGGCTACCTACAGTGGATTAACAAACATCCACCTCTGGGCTACCTACAGTGGATTAACAAACATCCACATCTGGGCTACCTACAGTGGATTAACAAACATCCACCTCTGGGCTACCTACAGTGGATTAACAAACATCCACCTCTGGACTACCTACAGTGGATTAACAAACATCCACCTCTGGGTTATCTCAGTGGATTAACAAACATCCACCTCTGGGCTACCTACAGTGGATTAACAAACATCCACCTCTGTGCACCAATGATAAACACATTGGAGGAAAGTGTTAAAGGATAGTGCAGTTGTATTTTAAATTTTAATGACTGAATTGTTAAATTAAAATTTAATTTTGGATGTTGATTATAAAGTTATTGTTAAAAAGTCATTTATTTGAGATTTATTTTGTAGTAAGATAAAATGTTAGACGATATGATATGATGAGGTTGTGTTTTATAATGCATTTGTCTTAAGTAAGCCTCCTTAAAAATATGTGATGTTTCTCGCCTAACATTCTTCTTACTAATCATCTTGTCAAAATTAAGTGGAGAAATTCAAAAGAACAAAGCAGATTTGTTAGATAATGTAGTGATAGTCACTTGGACGGGCCTTTTAAGATCCCTGCATAATGGTCTCCTAACCATTGTTTATTCTGATCCTATATCTCTTAGTGTCCTCGAGTCCCGTATTAATGAACCTTCGAAGAGGGGATTGTGCAAGGCTTTTAAGTTTAAGCTGCATTTATCACTGCCGTCAAGAACTCTACTTAACGTTCGCACTAGCTTAGAATTGCTTTTTCAATAATAAACTCTGAAGAAGTCAAATGATTTTGCGTACTCAGTCTCATTAACTTTATATTTTACATTAAATATCGAGACCACATGTAAATAAAGTAATTACATCTCATCCCTATTGATCAATTGAACTATCTATTGAACTCTTGCCTTGATTTATTCTTTTAGAGGGATTTTGTGATCAATTTAGCTCAACCCTTATTTTAGCAACACTTTATTTAATTGGTTATGTACCGTACTTTAATGAGTACAATTAGAGTCCAGGCTTTGAGGTATGATTAAATGTTTCTGACACACAAGACATTACAGAGAAATGGGAAAGTTCTTTCTACATTATGTAATTCTGAGATGGTTAAGCTATAGATATATTAAATATGGTTAAGCTATAGATATATGAAAGACGGTTAAGCTATAGAGATATTAAAGATGGTTAAGCTATAGATATATTAAAGATGGTTAAGCTATATATATAATAAAGATGGTTAAGCTATATATATAATAAAGATGGTTAAGCTATAGATATAATAAAGATGGTTAAGCTATAGATATAATAAAGATGGTTAAGCTATAGGTATATTAAAGATGGTTAAGCTATAGATATATTAAAGATGGTTAAGCTATAGATATATTAAGAATGACACAGACAATCAATTCTTGGAGGATTTCTCACTTCTCCCTTATTTACCCTCCCTCATTTTGGGTGCTGGTACACTTTAGAGAAGCATGTCTGAACTTACTGGAATGTTGTAGTCCATCTCACACAAACAATGGAGGTTTATTGATTTTTCAGTGAGAAAAGTTGTGGGTATTTAAGGGGAGATTTCCTCTCTGAATTTGGAGAACAGGTTTTCAGCCTGTTAACGACTTAGCTACATCAAGAAACTCTCACTGAAACAAACTGTTGTTATACCTCCCTCTAGTAAGATGGGGCATATAGGTTTTTACTTTTTCTGTCCGTGTGTCTGTATGTCTGTGTGTCAGTGTGTCCGGGAAGCTTGTCAACACTGTATCTTGGTTACTATTTTACTTAGGCTTGTGAAACTTGCATAATCCACCCTTCTATGTATGCAGATGTGCATCCTAGAAAAAAAAAACTTGCATAATGTATGTATGCAGATGTGCAATGTAGAAATAAAATCTCGGAATTATGCAAAGTTCCCCATAAATTATGCAAATTGGCTCCATTTGTTTGGTAAGCTTGTCCGGGCTGTATCTTGGTTACTATTTTCCTTAGGCTTTTGAAATTTGCATAGTGAATTCTTCTATGTACGCCGATGTGCAGCGTTAAAAATAAATCATGGAATTATGCAAATTGCCCCATAAATTATGCAAATTTGCTCTATGCTCGGGAAGCTTGTTGAGGCTGTATCTTGATTACTTTTTATACGTTCGCTTTCGAAGAAAGTGGAGGTATTATGTTATAGTGCTGTCGGTCTGTCCGTCCGTCTGTCCGCACTCCCTTGTCCAGGCCATAACTTTTAAACAAAAACTTTGAAGAAGCTTATACTTTGCACAAATGTTCCTCATAGCTAGGGGGTGTGTCA
>JARFOD010022194.1:8824-65928 GCA_031763545.1 Mopalia muscosa
CCCCCCCCCCCCCCCCCCCCCCCCCCCCAATGATGTCAGTGGAGACAAAAACTAAGACAAGACATAATACAAAGACATCAAAAACATATCAAATTCTTGTTGACCCTTTGGTCCTAGAGATCCAGGGCACAGGGAAGCTTCTTCCAACTGCTGGGCAGGTTTATCTAAAGATACACTTTTGTCTTGCACAGTAATATTATTTCCAAACTGGTTCTGCAATAGCATGAACCATGACAAATGCTTTTCATGCATACTTCATTCAGTTAGCAATACAGTTTTGTTCCTTGTCAAATTGGTACAAAACAGTGAATGTAAAATGTTCATCTAAACATGCCTTTCTGTCTTACACACCTGGAATTCTTATTTGTTGGAATGGAGAGAACTCCAAGCAACCACAAAGGATCCATTAACACTATCATATTTATTCTTCAATATATTCTTCTAGTTAGCTTAATTTTCTCCCTGAATACCAACCACTCTAATAATTAGATAAGCAAATAAATGTAGAGAGAATATGTGTGAGACATACCTGTACGACAGTCGACAAATGTTATTTGCTTAATACACATTATTTTCTTTAATATGTGAAATTTAACAGAGAGGAATGCACATTTCTGCAAAAACAACTTTTTAGGAGGACAACTATAAACATGTAGTGTATCAGAATGAGTGATTGTAGTTTGTAAGTGTTTTATGTGCCTTATTGCAATGGTCTTCACTATAGGTAAACATGAACTGTAAATACTAAGGAAATGATTAGTTAGCTGTTGTTGCAGCAGCATGCTTAAAAAAAAAACAAGAAATTGTGAAAGAATTTCAATTTTGGCCCTTTATTATTATATTGCCTGTTTTTCTTTTATGGTCAGTTGGGTTTCTTAAAAAGGAAAAATGTTTGAACATAAAAAATACATCTATGGCCTTTTTTATTATATGAATATTAAGTGACTTTCATAGAAAATAAAAAATATGGCCATTAAAATTGGAGTTGCATTAGGCGGATGATTTGAAATTAAAGGACAAAGGACACTTCTATGTCTTTATATCAGTTTGGGATGACTAGCCTGAGACATGGTCCTGAAGTCTGATATTTAGCCATTTAACATGTGTATGTTGTTTGTTAGTTGTTCTCTGTCAGCTATTCCTAGAAAATATACAAACATATGGCTGCCAAATAGAGATATAGATTCCTATAAGCATGTTGAGCAAGCATGGAGAGAAATTCAACTAGGAAAACAGCACGAGGCCCTGTCTACACATTTAGCCAGCTTTGGGTTTTGTGTAGAAGGAGGGACGGGCAGTTCAAGCTGGTTCAAAATCCTGCCTAAACAGTGCTTGTGTTTGAGGGAGTCAGCTATGAAAACCCTCTATCCTGGCTTGCTGATAGAAAAACTAGGACAAAGTCGGTCATGCCTGGCTTCAAATCTACAACCACTGCCCTTTACTGTGGTTTACAGCTGGATTATATAAAGTAAATCTTATAAAAAAGAACCAAACAAGTTTAATGCTATTTTGTTCGCATAAAGATTATAAAACTATAAAGAGTTTGCTTTAAGAGACTTAAGAAGTGACCCAAAATAGACATGTAACTATGATTATGCTAGCAGATTACAAAAAAGAACACATGAAATCACTAAGAAATTAAGATTGATACAGCGTTGAAAAGTTTTCAAAGCCTACAGTAAATACATGTTATTACCATAAACCGGAAAAGACTTTATTATTATATTTTTTTAATATCTGTTAAAAACATAACATGGGGGAACCATGCTACAAAACTGCTTTATCACCTACAAGAATTTTGATATTTAGTTGTTATCATAAATACCAAGATAAAACCCTAACTTTTAAAACATCCAGTCTCTGATCCACACAAAGGAACTCATGTATATTCATGAACCCATATCCTGAAAGTGTACTGAACAAGTACAGGCTCATTATGCATGGTAAAGTCAGTCTAGAAACACCTGGCTTACAGGTACCTGTTAACTGGCAGTTAAATCTGAACAGAGAATGAGGACAGTTTTTAACTGATAAAGAGATGTTAATGTATCTGTTGAATAGAAAGAATAACTTCATTCATTACCCACTGATGTGAGAGGAAGACAGATTATGAAAATACTGCAGTTTATTTGAGTTTTCCATTTATATTCCAACTGTATTGATAAAAATCAATTTATAATGTACACACAAATTGTTTCAATTTAAATCCCACAATGAAAATGGTTAAATAAAAGATATCAGAAGGTTTAACTCGATATGTGTTAAATCAAAGTTTGGATAGTCATTTAAATTTACCCTGATATACTACATGTAGTATTTAAAAACATCAACCTCTTTGCCATACAGTAGGTAAAATCGATGGCATACAGTAAAACTATATATAGCACTTTACATGTTACATAAACTAGCACAATATATATTTTTGTTCTAATCCAGAAAATTAGCTAAGATAAATAAGCTTACAGCTTGTATGGTCCTAATTCAAAGCCATTTTTGGAGTTAATTTTTTAAAAACTTGCTTGACAAACCTAGCTTTTTGCAATTAGAAGTAAAGGAGGCTAAAATCGTTAAACAGTTAAGAATAATTGTTTATGGCATCTATAATATAACTATAAGTCTGCTTTTAGAACTTAACGTTGGATAAAGCAGTTAGATAGTCCAACACTGAAAGTAACAAAATATGTCCAGTCTGAGGAAGCCTGTAATCTCAGCGTCTCTATAATGTTGACAGTATTGATCTCCAACACCTCAGATTTTCTACTCAGTACAAACGATTAACACATTTCAGACAAACCCTTCAATAGCTGGCCAACATGGACACAGATATGACTGAACCAGCTTTGCTATACATGTATGCAACACTAAAACAATGGGATTGATTTGCAGATCCTTTCTGAAAATGTACTTTAGTAAAAAGAAAACAAATAAATACATGTATTAATAAATAACCTGATTTAATATACTTTTTCTCAAGAATGTGAGAATTTGTTCTTTTGTCATTATCCATCCATAATACACTTTCTTATTTGCTTGCATGTGGTGAACAATTAAACCATCCATTCAGTGACAAAGACAAACTAGAATATGAAAGTGGCAGGTCAAAGGTCAAGATTAAATCAGTGGAAATATAACTACAATACATGTATCTTTATTTTGACCAGAAATGTACAGGCACCACAGGGCCAAGTTGCTCAAAACCAAGACTACTCTCTAATAACGGATTAAAACACCAATCTAGGATTAGAAATAGGCCTCCAACATGGAGTGACAAGTGACCTCATTTAATCTAGGATTAATATTAATACTGCTTTGAACAACTGGCCATTTTAAGTGTATGTAGATTTCAATGTGCCGGGAGAACTAGAACAAAAAATTTAGTGCATCCAGAACACCTAAATACTTTATTGATAGTCTTGAAAAAATACTTTCGGTGCACATAGATAAATCTGGGTTGACTGGTGCCAATATGCTCCCACTATTTCAAAATTTGTGCACAAAAGCAGATGAGCAGTGTACTGTGCTTTGAATAAAAGCAGCAAAGTATTACATTTCTGAGAAGGATAAAAAACGATTTTCTGTTATATATCGTTCTCCCGAGAAATCTCTTGGTATTTAGTGAATTCTATGAAGCTAAAATCATTTGACAAACACTGCATTATACTTATTCTTAATTCATCAATGCAAAGTCATTTAATAAGGAAAGATAACCATTTGTGCTCCTCTGGAATAAAAAGAAACTGAGAGGAAACAGAATCCAGCTCAGCTTTGGATCTGGAACTAACACGTTCATATCATGTTTTAACCCAGACATTGTAAATCAATAGGGACAAATTGAGCATTTATAGATTGGATGCCAGTAGGGGGGGTTCATTGATTAACAACTAATACCCAAGACATTCCAGCTTGTACTGTAAGCACTCGAGTATAAGCACATGTGACAAGTGATAGCATCTGTGTAGATAAGCTTCATACATATGGACATTTGCAATTTGATTCTTTGGGCTATACTCAAGGATATTTCACTTATGATGAGGGATTGTCTGCTTCCAAGAATGAATCTTGTAGTTACGTCGTGAGACTCCCTCAGATACCTGAATCAAATCTATTCTACAAGTGGTACAGAGTAGTTTGACACATTACTACCGCCCGGGGGGATGGGGGGCATCAAACTTTGATGATAACAAAATAAATTGATTTGTGTAATTATAAACAATATAAGGATACTAGTTGTGTGTTGTGCCAGTCCAACTGAAGAATGACAAGTTCAGAGAAAAGTAAATGACCTAAGAGTCGTAAGTCATAATCTACAAATTAATGGCGCTGGGCGCCAAAACAGATTGGCCTCCATGGCAACAAGAAGCTCTCCTTAAATGTCTGCTTAAATATAATCCTTTACTGTTGCTATATGTAACATGGAAAAAGCAACAGGATCTTCTGCCAACCATCTGTTTCTGGCAGTCAACAGTTCCACTTAATAATCGTATAACATGAACAATGCCATAAACACAACAGACAGAATATATATGTGTGAACTTTTTGAAGCAGTCCACAATCTTCTAGGTTTCTAAATTTTAACAGTACACACTTGACCATGAGTACCAGCACAAATCCTTGAATCTACATTGGAGAAATTCCACGTAAAATTTTACCTGTTCCAAATGAAAAAAGTCATAAATTACAAGGATAAGCTATTGCAAAAAGTTGAGATTCTATAGATACGACAGAACAAAAGGGGGACAGAAGTGGAAACCTAACTCAGACAACATAAAATTGCAAGACATTATTAAACTACAGACAATTATAGGACTGCTACATGTGGGATGGTTCAATCTGCTGAAGGCATGAAGCCTTACAGGGAAAGAAAACATAAAAATAAAGTGAGTTTTGAAAAAAAGGTGTTCAGAGTTTATGGATAGTATTCATAGTGGCATTAGAGCTGATTTGATAACTGACTTGGCAACTAATGTATGGTGAACTCTTCAAGCCCTATAGCTTCTCTTTGTCAAACATTGGTCATTATTGAAAAAGTACATGTAGTATTCATCATTATCCTTTCACAATACACTTACAGTTTTGGTAGTGATTATTGTTAATATTTATCGGACAGTAGTCAATGATAAAGATAAAGAAATAATATGGCATGGAACATCAAACATTTGTGAGATACCAAGTCAGTTACTAGATTGGCTATAACATGATTAGAAAAGCTATCCACAAACTTTGAACCACATTTCTCAGAACAGTTAAAAACTAAACATTCAGACTTTTTTGTTGTTGTTTACTTACTCTTTACTGCTTTATACATGAATAAAAGTCTTTTGGCTACATAGGTCTAAATACATTTGACAAAGCACTTAATTTACACTAAAATGTGCAAAATAAATTGCATTAGCTCAACCTGGCTTGAATCCTGTTATTACAACATGTATGGTGAGGAAGATAAGCTATTTAAAGCACTGTCCAAGGTCTCTGTTTTCTGAGTGCGGCTTGATGTCTACAATGGAGAAATGATCAATATTCTCCAACACAACACTTATAGCAACACTGCCACTATCCTCAAATATACATGGCGATAAATACAGAGAATCAAATGAGCAGAGCACTGTATCGATTATGCCAACATAATACTGAGCTCTGCGTGCTTGCTAAATTACTCAAAATATTGCTTCATAACAAAGTCTGGAATATAAGAATTTAATTTGTGTTATTATATTACAGGAGGTCGTGTCATTTTGCTGTAGTCCCAAGGTTTTCTCCAGTCAGACATGTATTATAAACACTACATGTAATATTAATAAATTTTACCTGTTTATATCACCGTAATGACATTTATCAATACCATAAAATATCCAAAACATTTAATCAAAATAACTATTATAAATTTAAAGAATTTTTTTTTACTTTTGTTATTTATCTAAGTTTGATTGGGGTTTTTCACTTATATGATGATGTGCCAGCCCAATGGGTGACAGAAACCACCATCAACATCATTGGTAACAAACAAAGGCAAGACATAACAAATACAGGACACCACAAACAGATCAGCTTCCTGTTCCCCTTTAACTATGAGAGCATCAGGGTAACATGAAGCTCCCTCCAACCCCTCACTGTATAGCTTAGACCAAAAAGTATAGATTGACTTGTGGCATAATTATAGGATTGTTTGTTTGATTAGGGTTTGATGAAATACTCTAGGATATGTCCCTCTTATGACGACAATCTGTCCATGGTTGAAAACCAGGGGGATATCTTGTAAAAACAAAAACACCATGGGATTGCAGAATTCACCTTGTGGGGTTATCTCATATATCTGAGGTCGACTGTATGAGTGTAAACAGTAAATTGAAGGGGGGATGAATGGAAGACACATTTATCACCGCAAGTCCCATTAATTATGATACGAAAAATTTATCAAATCAGGGCATAGTTGACTAATAAATCAATAAATCAAGGCAAAGGAAAGAATCACTGTTTGAATGCCAAATGTTCCTGTAAGTAGGAAAATCATGTAACCCCACGGCCCTACATGTACATGTAGTTTGAGTTAAACTTGGGTTAAAATTTTTAAAATAATACATCTGCATTATTTAGGGTTTGGAGAGAGATTTGTGACATGTGTTCTGGAGAAATTTGACCTTGTATTCATAAGTGCTGAGAGCTATATGTATTTTCTCTAATGTTTTATATGATAAAATAAAACTTCAGCTTGAAAGAATAATACTGATGTATTGTGTGTATCATTAATTGTACATGGGGAGAAGCAATACAAACAAATTTAAAAATCATTCGGCATATTGGAGCAAACTTGTTAGTTTTGACTTTCATGAGAAGGCAAAAATTTGAGATTTTCTTCACAACAATAACAAACTGAGACATTCAGGAATATGGATGTGTTGACTTTTTGATCGATTGTGAGTATAGATAATACACTTAGACAAGCTAAAACTTAGATCAACTTATCAATTATTCAACAAGATCTTTCTGATAACATTACCAAGTGAGTAACCTTTATATCGAGATATATACGATCTTTGTCCAATTGGAAAATCACTATAAATCCATGACAATATAATCAATCATTTAAGGAGGTTGACTTGTGAGGAGACAGACTACATGCTCTCATCTACAATAAACATTCTCTTTAGTACCCCAATTTGAACTCCCATCTACAATAAACATCATCTATCGTACCACCTTGAACTCCTATCTACAATAAAATGAATAAACGTCATCTATAGTACCCCACTTTGAACTGGTAAAAGATGTTCAGCAGTCAATGTGTATGTTTTTTTGTATGATCGATAGACACAAGACAAAACAATGACACGACACAAAAATCAAGACCCCACGTAACATCCATGATGCCACATCAGCTACATGTAGATCTTAACTCACCAGGAGTATGCGGCTGTATGCCTCACAACCACCCAACTAGGACTTCGGCAGAGGGGTCCACCCATCCACATGGACACCCTGACTCCCTAAAGTGAACAATTGCCTCATTTGGACACACTGAGAAACATTACCATGCAGAAGATAGAAAAACTGCTTAAAATTTGACATCCAGTTACTTAATAAATTAAACAAAATGACTATTTTGGACACCATACTTTTGATTTCTGGCTAAGCCCTGAATTAAATTATTTCTGTTGACCCACCATACTATCAAGGTTTCAACATTGTTAAAATTGTCCCTAAGCTCAGGGAGTGCCAGGGCACAAAATCAACTAGTCTTTAAAGCCATGCTTAAGGGTATATCCAGGAACTTACAGACCCATTTTAATTTTGGCCCCTCCCACCCCATTCCCACATTTACATAAATACTATGCATATTTAAATTTTTTTTGGTGCTCAAAACGTAAGAAAACAATTTGCATATCAGAAACAACTGTTCAGTCTTTTATTTCCCAATAATCACATTAGGCATCGCTCAATTTGGACCTATTTTTTACACGTACTTGTGGTAGTAAAAAAAAGGGTAACTGCCCTGATGTCAGTGTACTTCAGCAACAACACAGCCATAAGAACACAGGATGCTTCATGAAACCATGCACTACTTCCAACCACCCACAAGCTTGTTTTTAAGTGTTTGTTAAATAATGTCTATTATGCTGAAGACCGGACAACATAACTTTAGAAGTTTAAGTCTATCAGTTTAAAATTAATGACCTCATACTGAGATAATATTATATGTGCATGCAAATTTGTTATCACTCTATATGTTTCCATACATGTAATATGCCCAAGGTACTGAATTAGGTTATGCTTGCTTCAAGAGATATATTACTTTTTGATCTGGAATTAGCAGATTATTAAAAACTCATTCATAAATTGCAATGGTGTAAGATATTTTTTTGACATGCAAATTCTGTTCAGTTAGAATAATTATGTTGATGCTTATTTGATTACCTTGCATTGAACAGTTGAGCTGATATCAGAGGAAAATGGACTAGGATATGACAAACTTGAAAGTAGTGTAAATAACTGCAGAGTAAACTTACAGGGCAAGAAGAGGATTCACTAAAGGGGGTGTGGCACAATTCATTGACAATGAGAACAAAGTCGTTGGTTCATGCACAAACATTGATGATAGGTTGATATACATTTCACACTGAAACATGTTCATGTTATCACATACTTCCGGTTGTGAATTTTACCGGAATAAATAGGTTATAACAAATAACATGCACCTCATGATGGGTGTCACAACATCCCATACCGAATTTGTGGGGTATTGATACAAACTTTAAATAGATTTTCTGTAATATAAAGACAGTATAAAAACATACACATTTTTTAAAAAATCAGTGCAAGCCCTTAATGTGATTCCTGAGACAATAAATGATAAACCAAAGAAATCTCAGAACTAAACCTAAACTATATTATTAGCTTTAATTTAAAATAGAGCCTCCAATGCAAACTATCATTAAGACATGTTATACTTGTTAATCTAAGGATTTACCACCTGTAAGTTTAGTTTGGTGTACCTGTTCATATCCCTGCCGTGATATCATCTTAAAAATAAAGTTCATCCTTCTCTAACAACTGAAGTAAAATCCCCTGTATTTTCTCAAAGCACATGGTGTTGAAGTAGGATTAAAAAATAACTAAACACCTGCTATAAACAGGAGGGAGAAAAAGTGAGAGGGTCTATATGGTTAAAATCGATTGCCGTGAAAAAAAATTCTGAATGAACATTTATTTACAGCTGTTTTCAGCCACTAAGTGATACATACTTAGAAAAGGAGGTAAACTTTAAAAAAATTTCTTTACAGACAAAAGTTTGATCATGAATTTGCACAATTTTAAAGCTTCTTTCAAAATTATTTCAATCACATGATTCTAATCAAGCTTCATTTGAGGACAATGAAACATAACCAGCTTATCCTATCCTATTAATATTTAAGGCAGCTCATTATCCATAACATTGCACTCTATTAATAACATAACAAATAAACAACAATGTCTAACAAACAATATTAAACCAGTAAGCATTCTGTTATGTGCTATCCAGTAACATGTACAGACACAAGCCTAGACATGAATGTAAATGGTTTTATTAACAGTTCTCAATTTACAACCTAGGATATTCAAACAATTACAATATTGTATTATTTATTAATTTCCTTATTCCTGCAAGAACAGACAATTGTTACTTTTTGTATTACATGTATATGGGTTGCAGTCACTGGTTATTTCTTTGAAGATTGCCAGTCCATAAAACATGTAAATGAGAGGATTGTACTGAAACTGTTTATCATTTCGACAGTTCTGAGAAAGCAAACAGACTGATAAAAATTAGATAACTGATTGATTGTGTTCTCATGCTTAAGGGTAATTAACTTATATAATGGTAATGGTCTCATTAAAAATAGCCAGACTAACACAGCCTGTTTAGTGTTAAGCTGCCTTTGTTGAAAAATGATGGATCGATTTATTGTTTTGTGTTTACCTTATACGGTGAGGGTGAAACACACTAAGGCACTGTAATCATGTGATTAGATAGTAATAATCCAGTGTTACACATTACAATTGTAGGTTTTCTGAAACTGCAGTGATTGATTGGGGTTAACGCCATACTTAAGGTTATTTTACTCATATGACAGCTTGACAGGCCAATATAAACCAAACATGACTAACCAATATTAACCATAATCCCAAGAAAATGCAACACAAATTTGCTTCTCTTTGCCCCTTAGCTCTACCTTGTCACTTTAAATCATTTTCTTAATCCTGGTCGACATATTTACCCATAAATGTATTTCTAAAAACGTGTGCTAGTATTACAGATCCTGTTATTGTAGGATGTACAAGAAATAGAGAAAGTCCTGTACTGAATTGCAAAAACAATCTGTTTGTAATTACTAAAATTAATAGCTGGACCCTAAAAATAACACTCTACTGCGTAATGCTTTAAAAAAATCTCTGCAACGGGATGTTAGACAAAAGCTGTGACACTGTCATGGAGTCAAAAATTGTATAATTTGTTTGATTACGGTTTAACATCATACTCAAGAGTATTTCACTTATATGACGACTTGCCAGTGTAATGGGTGAATGAAACCGCCATTGACACCACTGTCAACAAACAAAGACAGGACAGGAGGACAACAACAGGACGCAATACAGACATCACAAATAGATCTGCTTCTTGTTCCCCTTTAGCTCTGAGATTACCAGGGCAACATGAAGCTCCCTCCAACCGCCCAAGAAAATTGTTTAAGGATTCATATGTAATGTAACAATCTTTAGACTGTCTTTTTATATAATAAATAGAGCCACGCTGTCAATGTTATTAACACATTTATTTGAATTCATTACGTGTCAGCTAAGTTACAGTTGTTATACGTTGATTTATTGTCCTGTTACTCTGCGCACAAGGATATTTCATTTATATGAGAGCAGTGTGTTCCAACAGTAACTGACACTTTTTCAAACAATCTGCCCTTAACCAAAGACCATACCAAAGAAGGTGAATAAGTTCTCCACGTGTTCATGTTGAAAATACACAATATTCATGGAAATATTGGGATTGAAGTAATTTTACATGTAGCTGTCATGAAAAACAGTTCATTTCAATCATCAAGATATGGTTTTGAGCATATCTGTTAAGCAGTTTTATTGTTTAATATCGTGGCAGGTGTAGAATTCCAATAAAACCTCTAATGGTCAGGTGGACTGTTACTTTAGGATGATTACTACACCTGTAGAAGCTCTCAATTTGAGTCTCAAATACTGACAGTAAAAGCATGCGCTTGCAATACAACTTCCCATTAGTCTTTAATGTGCTACCAGTTTAACTTTAAATATTTGTGTGGAGAAAAAGTCTAATATGGTCATAGCCATATTGCCTGTAAAATATTTTAGTAAGTGTGCTGTGCTATAAATATTGTAAACTTTGTAACATAAAAAAGGGCTCAAAAAGTGATGGTCTAATGGACCAGAATCAGGTGTTAAGACCACAGACAGATAAATTTCAACTCATGGTATCACTTTTCACTTAAATATTAAGTACATGTTATATCCAGTAAGACCCTCTGGCTAAGGGCAGTTTGTCAATAAGTTAGTGTCAATCATTGTTTGAATACACCCTATAACTTCTATAAGTTGGAACACTCTAATTTTGGGACAGGCCACAAAAATAACATGTAAGACCCCCGTGGTAAAGCCTTTTTCTCGGTCCCAATGGCTAGAAGTTATAGGGTAAGTGAAATACTCTTAAGCACTGCTTAAAAGTGACAAACGTGAATCATTTTATCCAGTGAGGCAAACACATGCAAACGCCTATTTAAAACATGTACATGTATTATAGACAACTGTATAACAGATCTACTGCACCTAGGCAAAATAGGATGGGCTGTCTGAAATTCTTCACAGAAAAGTACTTGTATCAAACCAATAAAAATAGATCGTATTCCAGCCTTAAATTAGCCAACTTCAATGTAATGAAAAACTACATGTATCTCAAATCAACCAGTAGCCTTGGAAATAATTGAAGTCATGAACATTGCTATAACAACTATGGAATCATTAGGATGCTTTAACAAGCTTATTAAAAATATATAGTGCATAACATATTATATATATGTGATTGCTAAGGCCATGCATAATAATTCATTTGTTTCCCTACCTACCCCAAAAATTAAAGGCAAAAAAAAAAAAGAAGATAATTATCGGCATTTTTTCATTGTCATTTTTCAGAAAATGAGAAACAATTAGAAAAAGAAAAACATCCTCGTCCAATAAGCATGGGTTATGTTGGGTTTTTTCCCCAATGAAAATTGAATACACTGCCATTGAAAAAGCATCACTGTAATTAAATAAGTGCCAATTGCATATTTATCCCTTTAGAGATAAATTAATAAACCCTGTAAATCTGCCGATGTCATAGGCTTGACATAAGTAATTATCTTATTGATTTCCAACAAATAAAAAGGCAGTGTTTGCAGTAAACACTTTTAAAAATGGTGTCTCTCATGATGTACAGCTAATTAAGGCAAACACATGAAATCGGTTAAAAAATGATTTTGGCATTTATTTTATTAGGGTGACGTTAGGTGAAGTAGCTAACAACAAGGCCTAAAATAACAAGTACATGTATAATTTTTCAAAAGTGTTTTTTATGTTATTAGTTAAAAAATAATAAAAATAAAGTGCCTACCTTCCCACTTTTTATATTCTTGTTACAGGAAACAAATATATTATTTTCAAAGGCCTAATGCTAATAAAGTACAAGTAGAACCTATTAAAACTAGAACCAAAATAATGGTCTAATAAGGAGAACCCAACACCTTCTATAATTACATGTATCAATACTGGTGCTTGGAATCTGAATATCTGCAGTATTTTGTTGATGTGTACATGTATTTACAAAAATAGAAACACGATTTCTACTGGCATACGAGTAGACCAGTCATTACAATGTACATGATGTACATGTAGTTTGTGGGTAACTATGACGTCCATGGTAAATTGGTAATATACATGTATACAGATCACGACTGCTCCGAGGACTCTCTTGATGCTACATCTAAATCCATACATCATAAACCGCCTATACATAACATGACATTGTACAGGTTAATGGCTAGCATACAAATGTACAAATATTATATAATCCTAATGTTACATAAAATTTGTTTCCATCACTACTGGTACCATTAGTTAGTCGTGGCTGCCCTCACAAAGAGACACTCATATTATTAGGATAATACCACACTCATAAAGCCTGAATCATTAGGTCTATGTATTAAAGGGCTTGGCCAGCAGCCGGCCAATCAAAAGTATAGTGTCCTAAATGTCCATTTTGCATCACTTTTAAAGTAACTGGGTGTCCAATTTCCTATCTCCTGCATTTTAAAGTTTCTTAATTTCATTCCGAGTACCCACCCATTGTTGATTGGATGGGGGGGGGGCTTGATTTTAGTTGTTGTTGTGCATTTAACGTTTTGGAAAATAGCCCTCTTCATTTACATACACGATTTTAAATTTCTAAAATATAAGATCCATGTTGTTCACCAGTCCGAATCTCCATTATCACAATCCTTTCAAGGTTTAATTTATGATTTTTATTGGTCCAAAATGAAGTTAAAATGATTGGCAGAAACTGATGGACAAAGTGGAGGGACGTCATTGATTTGGCTTTTGATACTGTATAAATATTGTAGCTAATCTTTTTTTGGTCTCAAATAAAACAGAACTATCTTGTTATTAGGTGTACATTATTGCATGTACATTTACAATGTACACGCTGTCGCTGCATTCAATTATTCAGCAAAGCGCAGAACAATGTAGTTTGAACACAGGACTGACTCATCATAGGCTGATCGGAAGAGAAATTAACTCTGATCATACATGCTGCTGCATCACAAGCAAGGCTTGCCTAATTTCTAACTTTCTGAAATTCATCACTATATTAGGTCTCACTTAGGATTTCAAGACTTAAATTCAGGGGTTGAAAATTAGGGATTTCCCAGGTTGCCCTAAAGCCCAATCTACAATTTGTTTGGTCGCCTGTCCTATCTCTTCCATGTTAACTACCAGAAAAATTGACTTGCCCCACTTAAAAATTTGGTTGCCCCGGGCTCCAGGAACGTCTAATTTTCAAGCCCTGAAATTTGCATGAAAATATGTCAAGTCACCATTTAAATGACTGGTAAGTCAAAACATATCAGTTTTTTTCTGGGTTAGTGCCGGGGTTATGTTAATTATAGCACCGACCAAAACATATAATATATTTTTTTGAATGGTATTTAAAATCATAATCATTGGTATTTTACTGATACAACTAATCCCTCATGGCCAGTGTATGGTGCAAGTCAGTAAAGCAACATTTAAAACAATTGATATCCATAGTCCGCGGAAAGCTTTTGTTTGCATCTAAAATTGAAAGGCAGTGTTGAAAAGTGAAAGTCAATTGAAGGGGGTTCAATACAATCTGGCATATGAATCATTTCACCCCAAAAACTAACACATAACCATTACCCTTTAGTAATACCCACCACTCAAAATGACCTATCTTATCCAAGAATCGCTAGTCAGGCAGGTTGAAGTTAAATTGGAAAGTTAAGTAATTTTTCTTACATGAGCTTTATTTTACTTTAATAGAACTCCATAGAACCAAGCATTGAGGAGCAAATAAAAAAGGCGACGAGATGAAGTGTCTATTGTTAAAAAGTTCCCAAAACAAAGAATCTGTGGTTGATAAAGATCATCTCATTTTCTCAAATGTTACCGACCCTCTTGACCCTCCTGAATGGACAATAGGCTGGAGTCTCTTCTCCAGTGAACCTACCCCCAACTACTATTACTAAGCCTTATCCAGGAGGATTACAGTAATTCATTATACAAGTTGCTTACAGCACACTAGATTAAGGTTATTCAGGTAAAATTGATCCATGTTTTAATTTGAATAAGGATGATTTAATTCATATACCAGAGACCGCATAGAGACAATGAAGTTCACAGTTAGGATTATTAAAAGTAATCTGCTGCCAATCAAAAAGCTGAATTAAATTAAACCGTGACACAGGAATAGGACTGAAACCATTCCCTGTGGCTCCCAGCATGTTCACAATACTGACATCCATTTATATCTCTGAACAACATGTAACTTACAAACATAATGCAGCATTAGTAACCCGATGGAAAATCAGTAGCTGCTGCATAGATCATTAGCAGATCAGGACAAACTCCAAAAGAACGACAACTGACCGCCCTCCTTGTAAACCCCAAGTAACTAACTTGCAGGCTACAACATCATTGTCATCATCTAACATTACATATGCCTGTACTTATTCAAATGGCAGTATACAGACTTCCTGTATTTTTGTAATGAGTACATTTTTAATAAAAGCCTGAATGCTCAAATAAATAGAGAGCATATTGCTAGAGTAAACCTAGCTTACTGAAAACACTAGGCAGATATTGGCCTATCGTTTATGCTAGCCCAAGTTCAAGAGTTCAACTTCGATTGGTTTTGGGTGTCTATCAGTCTCCACAAACGAGCCATATCACTCAGTCCCAATGTGTCTAAACAGAAGTCCTCAAAATGTTAAGAACATTATTTCTGGGCTCTCGCTATTTTAAAAAAAATTTGCCCCCTGAGAATGATGTAGTCACTCTTCATATACTTGACCATACCAAATTTCTTGGGATTACAATGTGCCAAACTGCCATTCTATCCATTGGTTCTTCTAATCTCATTCTGTACCAAATAATGATTTCCTCTGTTGCGGATGTAAGGAAACAAGTGACAGACCCAGTCACAGCTTTCAGAAACCTGTCTGACAAGGCAATGCTTTTACAGATCCTCCATGTGGACTGAGCCAGCCTGGACGGAAAGCTTTTTTAAATATTATCTTTGACATTAGTTTTCTTTATTAATGTTTAACCAGGTATTATGATATTTCACTTAAAAACATGTAAAAATCTACCATTGTCACTTTTTGGTGAAAAAACAAAACAAAGAAAATTGTAAAAGCAAATCAAATTTCGACAGTCAATGGAAAATGTCCACTTTGTAATTGAGCTCTCTGGGAGTCGATCAGTTCACAAAATGTTGAGCAAAATAAGTTGATATATTGTTTAGTGTTTTGCTCAAGGCTATTCTATTCATTATGGTGGTGTACTACCATAGTTATTGATTGATTGTCCGATTTGGGTTTAAGGCTGTACTTAATGGCATTAATCTTATATGATGATGGACTGTTCATTTCACACTGTTCCTTACTTCAAAATACAGTGGAAAACCGTGAAGAAACCTTTTAAAATCCATCCTGCAATTTCCGGAACCAAGTTGTATAATTCATTCATCATGTACCAAACACTTACAGACTACATAAACACAACCGTAGCCTTATCAATAAACGTGAGTTCCACTAAATCTCTTACAACCAATAGAACACGGTCATAACTTTATTAAGGTGTAAGTATGGCTGTATTGTCATTTATTCTAGGTAAAACATCATGTAATGTTAAAAATACCACGTTGGCGGACTGTCTGTATATGACAAGTAATGCGAGAGCATAAAAAGCCAATCATGCATTTAACTCAATTAAAATTTACACTTTTACAAATCACATTTAAACAATGCAATTAATAGGCATATGGACAAACCACTGACACAAACTAAAAAAAGTTCAAACACAATTGTACCGTCAAATGACAACCTCAGTGTTGGACCACATGTATAATGAACAAAGATTAGGTAATAGCTCAAGTTCCTCTTGAAATTCCTCAATAGGTATTCAACAACTCAAGTAGTAAATAAACTAACTACATGTACTCAGTCAAGCGTGCTTGTCAAATTTACAACCAGCAACATGTTTTCCCAGTTTAATTTAGAGCCCAAAATTGGTCTATTTATATCCTGATAAAGACAAATGTAACAAAGGAAATGAAAACACATCCTCTCAGTCAAGACACAATACAGACACCACAAACAGACCGGCTTCCTCTTACCCTTTCACTCAGATAACACCAGGGCTCCCTCCAACTGACAAATATATGAAAGCTATATTGCTGCATATGTTCATTTCTTTGATTGACACTTAATTTCATACTCAAGGCAAAAGGTATTTCAATTATATGAGGACAGATTGTCGATGTCTCGCTCTGTCTTCCCTAAATAAGATCAAAACCTAGGAGGAAATCTCATGGGATGTAAGTCTTATAGCCGAACAGATGAGCAAAGGCCAGAGTGAATAGAGATAGAAAAAAACACTTTGCGTTTTGTATTTTAAAATGTACATGGTCTAAAATATTTTGTCAGGAATTTTTCCAATTTTGTCCTGCAGGCCAATTAACACAATGATAAATTCTGTGAAACTTTACAGGGCAATCTCCAATTTTACCGGAAATGTCCTGCAAATGTATACATATTTCCACCCCTGATGTCCATATAAGCTAACTCAATAAAAAACATTGACGATTGTACACTTCACAGCGATATTGACCTAAACTCATAGGGCTATGTTCTTGACCTAACTTTTTGTTGCTAGTCCTCTGGCAAAGGGCAATTTGTTTGAAAAGAAAAAATGCTGCTATTACTTAGCAATGGAGTAAATTTAACTTTCCAAAATTATGTAAATGCTTCACATCTTGGTTGTGCTAGTGTCAATTGTTGGAATACAACGCCGTCATATAAGTGAATACCTTTGAGCACAGCGTAAAACACTAATCAATCAACCAATTGTTGCTTCGACAGGAAGATATGAAATAAGGTATCAAAAAGTTGACAAATTTACAGTATGAGACACCAGAAAAGTGAAGGTAAATTATGAAGAATGTCCTGAATAGAATCAACATGTATGAATAAAGATTTCAAATCTAATGTTAATTGATGAAGATAAGATGATAATTTAAGATAGGATGTCCTATTCAGGGTAAGGTTTAAGGTAAGGTATAAGTTGAACCGTTCATGTTAAGCTTCAGTTAAGTCTAGTGTTAGGTTCATGGTTATTTTTATGAATAGGTTTAGTATTACTAAAATGTTACATTTTGTTTTACATGCCAACACACTATGAACTAATATATAATCTATCCTATGAGATATAATGCATTTTATTGTCAGGTTAATGTTGTATGTTGAGTTCAGGGTTAGATTTGTGGTTCATGTTTTGTCCTACATATTTAACACCAATTGAACATGCGCTGAATTAATAAAACAAAACAAACAGAAAAGACTTTTCACAAGGTCAGGTGTTGTTGTCTAGGTTTAATTTGTTACACTGTAACACAATATATATAAAATTTGATCAAACATGAAATGCACAGGAGGCTTCCTGTCTGAAAATGGAACTTTTGTAACTCCCACCTGAAACTTATACTCGTTATTATAAATTAACTATCTATATCAGGTCATGAAGAATTAACATCAAAAGTCAATTACGCTTTTAACAATTAAGACTATGAAATGTATGTTAAGTAACAAACATTGAGATACACACAATGTGTATATTAATAAACATGATGATAAGAGAGTTGAATACACAAGACAGAAAGTGAGCAGTGCGAGGACATGAAGGCACAATCAACAGCTACCTGTATTTAACTATTAGGTGTGAAACAAACAGGAAGAAAATTTACGTCACACTTTGTTAAATACAATCACACTATTTTACTGCATGTATGTGTGAAATGTATGTAGACTAAGTGTTGTAAATATGTATACTATTTAGTCAACAAATCCAATCTGAATCCAAGAAAGCTGACCAAAATCCTCATAAAGTGTCGGGGAAACAATATCCATAAACTGTGATTTTTCTGGTATGACTGTACTTTGAAGGCCATTTCATGATTACACTTATCAAATGAGTGCAAGGTTTAAATTGAGTGATTAATTAGTGCACAATGCCATCCTCAGCAAAGGAATCTACCCAACAGTGAACAACTATTTAGGCACTTGCTCATTTGGAAAATTAATTTTCCTCCAATAAAGTAAAGACAACATGATGTGCTCAGCACACACTACCCATACCTGTAAAATCATTGCAAAACAATTAAGTTTCCATTGGCATTGTGACTCAGGGAGATGTTGTTAAAATATACAAACACTATTACTGCTGCTGTGAAAATAGAACTGATGTCAGAATTATTTTATGTCAACTTATCAAGGTAAAAACATGAAGGTCCTCCAATACAGAATCTGGTACATGGTAATCACATGATCAGAAGACTAAACCATTCACAGTTCACATGCAAACAAGCCTTTCTCTACAATAATCAATTGTATTATAGATAACATCTTTGGACATGCAGATTTGACGTGATTTCACATAGAGATACAGATCAACCCTGTGCTTTTTGTTATGTTTTGCGACAAAACCTAAATATTTGAAAGCTCACAAATTGGGGAATTATCTGTGTGTTGATCATTTACCCAAAATGTACAGTTTTGAAAAAACAATTTTAAAAAATTCAACTGAACACTTCATTGATATCAAAATTCACACATTTTAAATTTTTTTAAACAAAATTTAAATTTAGTAAAATACTCATTTATCAGTTCTCTAAAAAATGAATTTAATTCTCAATGGGATGCCTTCAATCAGCCCATTCATCCAAAAAGAACAGGTCTGCAGACTATAGTATGGAACAGATTTAAGTATTCTAAATGTGTCAGACAAAATGAGCTGTGCATGGAAGTTAGCTTAATAGTCTAAGAATACATTCAAATTTTGATCCGTGGTACACTCTCATTTATTTTGACAGGCCAGTTAATTAATTTGAAATATAGGATGACCAAATTAATGAAATAAATAAATAAAATTGATCTAAAGGCAGTTTGGCAGGGTGCCTTTCACGGTTAAATCACTTACAGAACAGCGGTGCCAAGATGGGTCCACCAATATAAATATCACTGACTAGGGCGCTAGAACATTTATACTATTTCAAGGTCTATCCTTAAAGCCTTTACAATTTCTTTTGGTCAATTTAATATTGCAACACCCATATACCAGTTTATCACTCCCTTCAGGTGCATGCTTTGTATAAATCCATGTGCCTGTATCTTTGCCTGTGAATATGGTATGGGTATATGGACAGAATTTCATTTGTGCTGCCAGTTCAATAGAATGGACACAGCGACATTGATCCGAGTGGAGCGATTCGGTTCAGTAAGGCCTCGAGTCATGACTGCATGTTAATTACCCTACTCTAATTACCTACCTGGTTATAAACAGAATATTGT
Source organism: Mopalia muscosa (assembly GCA_031763545.1). Taxonomy (NCBI): domain Eukaryota; kingdom Metazoa; phylum Mollusca; class Polyplacophora; order Chitonida; family Mopaliidae; genus Mopalia; species Mopalia muscosa. Next base: position 29,017 of record JARFOD010022194.1, read on the forward strand.
CAGAACATACCCCAAATATACACTGTAACTATGTACTTCTACATTCTCAATTTATATATACACAGTACAATATAATACACAACTACATATACATGTAGTATGATGAGAAGTTACAAGCAGTCGATGTGCACAATAAATAATTTTATGTATATAACTGCATGTCATTAAGCTGTTCGGATTTCAAAAATATTTGTGAAAATTGTGCATACTTTGAAGCAAGTAACTGACTGGAATTTTATGTTGTGTTCACGTAAATAGCATAGCGAGTTACATCAGTAACTGACATTAGGGACAATGATGTAATCTGAAGTGTTATGGTGCTATGGTGGAAATGAATCTCCCGGTCATGCTAAGTCAAGGCAACATACACATGTAGCTACTCTCCAAACAAACTGACGTTTAAAATCATAAATAAATACATTGTACATCATCAAACATATTAAACTTGAGTTCTATAAAGTGTTTAAGGGGTTCACAATTTATTATGTAGTGCAGCTGAAAATCTTCAGCTGTTGAGACCTTACTATTTGTATATAATATTCAATTGATCAGTGTTTTAGTTGAAAGCTGTGTTATCGATGAGCTTAAGACTATTTTCGAGCCGCTCTGAGTAGATTATTGCTCTTCCTGAACATAAAGATGAAAGTTGCCATTATGTTTGTATGATGTTTTCTGACAGTTGTAACGCAATGCACATACATTGTACATGTAATGCTTATGTTCATAAATGATAAAGCCAAAGGCTAGTTAATGCCTACTTACTGGGCTTTTTGTTTCATTTGAGAATAATAAAGATGCAGGCCTGTGCTGTAATCTTTTCCCGCATAAAATTGGTTATCTAAAATTTGCGAGGTTACCAACCTTAGATTTGCTTTTTCTCCTGGTTAGATAATTTTTTAAACACAGAAATGTGCCTTTATGTAAAATAAAGCAAAATTGAAAATGCTAGGTTATCTCACAGAATTTTAGAGGACCCATTTTAAGGTTATGCCGCAAAAAGTTTACAGCACAGGCCTGCAAAATATATGATAAATCAAACATAAAAAGGAATAAGTAATTAAAACATGAACATGAAACTTCCCCAACCATCCATAACACATTACACTACATGAATAGTGTCACATTATACAGTTTGTATGTAGACTACACTTAATGTACTACAGCAAACACACCAGGCCATTAACACTAACCTATTCAGTCACATACTTTATAAAGTAGCTAGTTTGTGCAGGCCTATACCCATGCGGATACAGTAGCTGCTGAATATGTACACAGTATATACTTATATATATATATATTATATATATATATACATTTCAATAAATTGATCGATTTGATTAGTGTTTTATGCCACATTCAGCAGTATTTCAAGTATGCTGTAGCATGGACATTTTGTGCCATATGTATTTTTGAATAAATGAAGAGAGAAAAATCTAATTGCCTCTTTTACTCAATTATTTTATTTGCCAAGTTTGGTGGAAAAAAAAAAAAAAAAAATGGTTATCTGACAGAGTCTGTTGACAAATGTAAACATAATGATCCATAATTATCGCCCTATGCAGTAACACAAGTTTGCTATAGACTAAGTTAATATTAAGCATTTCTAAGTCATGGCACATCTTGCAGCAAGGCTTTCGCCATTTCTTACCAATTGGTACTTTCTGTTGGCATGATCACCTTGAAAGCAAAGCATATGATAAGTAATACAGCTTTGTATTTATTTTGTGTGTTTTTCTTCTTTCTATTAACCTTGATAATGCACAAAAAAGGCAGCTGCGATAATGCCGTAGGCAATATCATCTGAGGTTCTAATTCTAAATCTTGTGGATAGTTAATGCAAATATGATGAAATATATTGTTGAGTTTATTATTTGAGGTCTGACTGGGTTTACAAAAAAAACGGGTGGCTTTGTAAGTGACACAGAATATTAAACCACATTGATTGATGATAGATTGGTGTTCTACACCATGTTGAATGGTATTTCACTTATATGATGGTGGTGTATTCCAACAATAATTGACACTAGCACAAGCAAGATGTGAAGTATTTCCATAATGTTAGAAAGTTAATATTCCTCCAGTTCTCAGTAATACCAGCATTGCTACTCTTCAAATATAGGAAAGCATAGAATAACTTCCAATTGATACCATACAAAAAAAACCCTATCAGCTTTTTTTTTAAAGCTTAGATTCATGAGTATGACTTTTAATATAGGTATTATACCTATATTAATAAGTCATGTTTATTTTTTTAGCTTACATTTACTTTATAAAAGATAAAAATAACAAAACGTTGTATTAAAAACTCTCACCTAATTGTATTCATCCCGGTAAATATCCAGTGATTCACGTCACATAGCTGTGTGAAATGTTTAGTTAGAAATAGTCTTTTACTACAATGTATACAGCATAAAGAAAAGTCCATGTGCTGGTCAGCTAAAACATCCACATGTAGCAGGGCAAAATTCTGGCCCAGGAGTCTTAAGCCCCTGTGTACATGGCCAGAAATCAAACACATGGGCAAGGCAGGGATGTTGACTGGCTGGGCATACATGTGCTCTGGCTTTGTCTCTCAGCTGGGCTAGCCCTGGCCACTAGTACCAGACACAAAGAACCCATGTGAACAATACAAGGTTAAGCTCAGACTGTATACCACTGAGAAAGCATTAAGCATGTCTAGTGTATTACAATGATAAAGAGTCCCCTCATCAGTATGCAGAGCCTTTTCATTGTCTTCATGACTAATTTTCTCAGGTGTACTGTGTTAATAAATTTGAGTTTACGAAGAGCTATAACGATATTAGTTGGAATCTCTTTAATAATTGAAATCGTTATTTAATTATTATTTAAGAAAAACAGTTATCTGTGTCACTTTGCTCTTTGATTTATGATGTTCTTTTATCTTACTTTTTTTTTTCTAAATCAGATTATACCTCAAAAAAAAAAAAAAAAAAAAAAAAAATTGTTTTGATAAATATTCTAATGGTTGCAAAGATTCATCTTGATGCCACATATGTATTTCAAATAAGGTCACTGGGTTTATTAATCGCTGATATGTGACATTCATATTTTTTGTCAAAAGATGAAACAACTGTAAATACATGTACACCATATTTATTATTGCAGCAGGACGTATTTGAATTCTTTAATAAGAAGTTACTAAGCAAGATTATCAAAAGCAGCTTGATTAATATTCTGTAATTATTTTTACTGTCTACATGTCATGGTTTAGCTGATCGTGTGTTCATGTCAGCACTGAATGATTGTAAAAGAGTGAGTGCTAGATGTAAACCATTTATTCACTTTTTTCATTGATTGTTATCTTTTTTGAGTACTCAAGGTCATCACACTTCAATGGCGATGTATCCTTTGTGCACAGCAGATACCACCAGATAACATGTGCACAAGAATAATCATTTCTCTGTATTTTCATATTTACACAAACATGACACAAAATTGCTATTACTCACAAAGTTTTTTAATTTCTTTTTGGCATGGTCTGCAGAGTACAAGTGCCTACATTGTAACTAATATTCTGCCATTAGCTCATGCAGGTTGTAGGGAGAGAGTATTCAATTCCCAGTGGAGGCATGCATTTTAAATTATACAATTCATGAGTTGATATTCTTTCACATAGCTTCTGATAATTTTTTGCAGGCCCCTGGTTTACACAATTGATGAAAATACAATTTTCTTCTTCATATAACAATATGAACTACTCACAAAAAGTTAAGGATCACTTGCACCCAAAGTCATAACTTTCAGAAGAAAGAAGTCAATCCGTTGAAGTTTTGCAAACATTTAATTCAATGCCTTATAATTGCATTCAATTTCAAGCAAAAAACACAACATCACCCACTTACAGCTGACCAGGAATTGAGTTTATCACTCAACTGTTTTCTCATAGTGATCCTTAACTTTTTGTGAGTAGTTTATGTATAAGGAGCAAGAGTCCAGTTAAAATTGAAAAACTAATACTATGTGTTTAAAGCGTACAGTAAACATCGTCTGCATAGGACTTTGGGATCTAGGGCCTCTGAGTTAAAAATACCTGAGTATTAAGGCATTGAGGTACACGTATAATGGGCGTATCTGATCTTGGTGAACCAAAGCTACAAAAATCTCCACACCAGGCAGATCAATCTAAACCACAACACTGCTTATCCGCTCCTGGTTTAATACCTTTGTGCTAGCCAGAAACCAAAAATAGGGGTCGCAAAATAAGGGTGACTGCAAAAACAGTGTCTTACTCACATTTTCCCTAACTATGCCATGTAAAATGTAAATAAAACAGAAATGTCTTCAGCAACAGCTTATTGAGTGCCCAAGAGGCAAAGACTAAACATGTAGATCTACATATAAATTAATAATCCATTTCTTAAAGCATATTGGTTTTTAATTTTATATCAGACAAAAAAATTAACTTCCAGGTAAAACAATAAAAATTGGAATGTGTATAAATCTTTATCACAAAGACTGACAGTTGCAGCACACCATCTATAGGTTCATCTCACATAGCTACGACCTGTGCTGTAATCTCATTAGAGCATACCCTTAAAATCGGTCCTAAAATTTTGTGACATAACCTAGAATTGGCATCTGTCTCAGCTTTGCTGATATTTTAATAAATGTGCATTTGAGAAAAATAAGGCAAAATTGCTTTATAATATATACTTGAATTTTTTTTCAAAATCAGTACCAAAATGGAGATTTAGACAAACATTGCATACAATTTGGGAAATTTATTTTTAAAAAATCAGTCCTCCTAATATAAAATTGCATAAGACCCTTTTCCTTTCGCTCTCCCTAACAGCACAGGCCTGGTAGCCTCACATGTAACTAAAGCCAAGCATAAGACATCATACTTACTATTGCATGGTGTGGGAATCTTCAAGAATCTGTTATGTCAAGTCTCAACCTACAAAACAAAAGTTAAACATTATTATATAACCGCAACATATTCTATGTTTCACTTCAGATTGCATCCTATAAGAAAAAAGAAGCAAAGGGGGCAGGAGTAACGGTTCAATAAATAATATACTAATTTACATTAAATGTATATCATCTATCATTGATGTAATCATTTATAATACACAGGTGTAACTTAACAGTTATTGTTACAAGAACAAAATGCTAACATTTTTACATTGGTTTGTTTGGGTTTAACACAGTACTTAAGCCTATTCCACTCATATGACAGTGTGCCAGCAAAATCGTTAACAACACACTAAGACAAAACAGGACTGCCACAGGACAAATACATGTACAGACATAAAAGACACCCTGAGAGCATCAGTGCAAAAGGAAGATCCTTGTAAACACCTGCGTTACGTTGTCAGAAAAGTTATGTTCCAATATATTATAATAAACTATGTAAAGCCAAATTAAGAAGAGGGCTTTTAAGGTCCTGTATAGAATTCCCAAGTAAAACCCTGTATTATTGTTGTCTTGGGAGTAGAATATTGAATATTGATTCTGTAACATTGTTGAACAAAGGATGGAGTTCACAGTCTGTACTATTAAGGCTGGCCTTTATGATGAATCCCATCTATAGTAACCCAATAGGATGCAGTTAACAAATCAAGCTACATATACTAACTCAGGTCACCACAGTGGTTCCTTAACCAAGATATCCCCCCCCCCCCCCCCCCTTTAAATGCTACAGAAACCTCTTTGTGTTTTCCCAGAGGCATACATGTAGTCACCCCCATCCCTAGACATGTACAGAAACTGTAATTAGCAGTTCATCAACAATAGCACATGTTACTGTCAGGCCTAGACAACCAATTTCTTAGAGTATTAACACAAACACTGCATAATACAGAGCACAAAGTTGATAGACAAGTAACAGTCTTTACTTAGCAGTGAATGGACTGAATAAATTCAACTCGACACAGGTGGCATACATACAACTGTTAGCCAGAGTCACAGCATACACAGAGCTCAAATATAATCTTTGGATAAAGTCAAAATGACCCATGTGTTTCTAAGAATCTTGTTTAATGGTGGCTGCGACTGTACAAAAGGCTATTTCATAAAGCCATCCTTAACTCCATTGGCAACTCAAAAACAAGTCAAGAAAATCCTTAGATGTAAACAAAATAAGCCAAGACAGAAGACCAACAAAAATGCAATGGCAAAACCAGCGGCTTTGGACATGATTGCTTGCTTCCTATCTGCAGTTAATCGTTACAGACACAAGAAAGTTATGATTAACTGCAGTAAGATTGGTTCACTTTCTTTTATCACTTTGGTCAAGAAATATAAATAAAAGTTTCTTTGTTTAAAGTCGTAGGTAAAGTTATATCTCTCTGACATATGCAAACAGCATCCCAGCCCAATTGGTGAAGGAAACCACTGTTTGATGCCAGTGGCATCAAGGAAAAGGGCATAACAATCACTGGACAAAACAAAACAATTGCACCCTAGCTCAATTCTGTACATCAATACTTGATGTAGACTGCTGCAGTGCTCTCATTTCTGTCACAATGTCAAGCCTTGAATGAACCATTAATAAAAGGTCACATTGTGCTTGAATCTACATACCGCCACATGTAGAGTGATTTTTTTTTTATCAAAAAATTGTGACATGTAATCAAAGAAAGACTTTGCTGTGGAAATTTGTCATTTTTGAGCACTTATGTAACAAATAATACGCATTGTTTGACTGGTGAATAACGCCAAAATTATTATTATTTTACTCATATGATATGTTGGTGTACCAGCCCAATGGGTGGAGTAAAACCACCTTACACCACTATCATCAAAGAAACCACAAAACAGATCAGCTTTGTATTGCCCTTCAGAACCCAGAACCTGTTGGTCCCTCCTAGGCTCCATTATACATGTATGTAAATAAAACTTCAATGATCTTTTGTATTAGGACAGTCTTCCGCTGCAGTTTTTCAGTCCTCATATATACAAACACTAAATGAGGCAACAGGAATCTGCCATGTAATATTCATGGGAAATATCTGTTCAAGTTTATCAGTTATCCCAGATGTCCATTTTAAAACAATAGAATCTGTATAATGTATATGTATCTTGTTTTAAATTTGGCAAATTCATATTGAAATAGTTCATTTCTGTCAAAATGGGATTTAAAAATCGTTATAGCTTCTTTCAGGATGAAAATATAAACTTTATCTCGAGAAATTTGACTAAAAGCAGAATATATGGAAACTGATTTGAGACTGAAATAGAACATTTCATTTAACTTCATTGATCTGACAGCTGTGTTTAGCTTCACAAACTTTTTATCAGAGTAAATTTATTATTGATAAAATTGAAGTCACTCCACTCTTAAACATCACTTTAAACTTAGGTTATTATATCAATAACCTAAAAAGAATCCACAAATATGTATTGTGGCTCTTCCTCACATTATAAAATTTATAATGTGTCAACTTCTGTAAATTTCTTATGAACCAGTTCTTATTTGGCTAGATCACCAGAAAGACCACTAGCTGTTGAAGGGATAATGTGCAGTGGATCAGTGTAGTTGTTACAGTATAGTATCTAAACTTTTCACACAGATGATCTACTTTCTGGAGAAAGCAGCCAATGGTCAAACTGACCAGCTACATGTACGCAATGGAGGTCAACCATATAGAACTGCAGTAAACAACGAAATCGTGGGAAGTATTCTATTCATCACATGGGTGTATTTATTTAAATTAATGTAAGGTACAACAGATCCAGTGCATTTTTCTGTCACTGTTGAGTGTCTGTCATACTCAAAAGTTTGTTTGTTTGATTGGGGTTATTTACTATACCTTAAGTTATTTCACTCTTTCACTGACAGGCCTGTGCTATAATCTGTTCTGGCAGAACCTTAAAATCGGTCCTCCAAAATTAACCTAATAACATAATTAGATAACCGTATATTAACATTTCCCCCCAGTTTATAAATACATAAATGCGCTTGTGTGAAAAATAAATCAAAATTGCTTTAAAAGACAATCTTCATTGATAAACAGTGGCAAAATGGAAATTTAGACTAAAACTGCAAAACAGTGGCAAAATGGAAATTTAGACTAAAACTGCAAACAATTTTAGAAACCTACCAATCAGTCCTCCAAAAGTAAGTTTGCATAACAAGGGGGAGACCCTGTTCTGTCTGTTCTCCCTAACAGCACTGGCCTGACTGAGTGACAGCCCTATACTATAGGCAAAACAAATCAACCCAAGCAACAAAAAAATACAGGACAATCACAGGATGTAATACAAGGACATGACAAACAAATTCGCTTCCTGTTGCTTATTAACTATAAGAGCACCAGGCAGCCCTAAATCTGACCATCAATTACTGCATTTGTCGAGGTTTGTTAAATTACTAAAATCTTTAATAAAGTTTTCCTTCATAGTTTTCTCAGGTAACACCATAGTTTTAGCCAGAGGGATGTCTGGGTGTCTTTGAGACACCCAAGAAGATTTCAGAGACCCTGTTTTAATAAAATTTTACATGGGAAAGATAGCGGGACAGTAAAAAAGAGACCTCTGGTTTCTGTAAAAATGGTGATTTGAGACACCCTCTTCTTGATTTCTGGTTAATAGTATGGGTCACAAAGCCGATACTATTTTGTTGAAGACATGTTATTGATAAATCAATTAAAAATGTACATTATTTATGTACTCAACTTGATCCATGGATTGGTGTTTTGCACTGCTCTAGAATTGCCATGTTTCAAACAAACTGACTTTAGCCACAGGGCGAAACAAATTGTGGGAATTTTATAATGCAGTTCTGTTTAGAATTAGCATTATCTTTTCTGATTATAAATATACATGAAATCTTAATGAACAGATGGACTGTCTGTGTTTGTATTTCTATCTGAATGAAAACCACTGAAGCTAGCCAGACTTAATAAAGACTATAGTGTATTGAACTAAAGTCTACAGTTTGACAAAATACCATTAGTTTTGCTGCTTCACTGCACTAAAAACAATAGTTCCAAGCTTTGTGTTTCATATTTTGATACTGTGATGGGTAGTCATAAAAAAATCTTGCAAGGAAGAATAGGTCTACATGTATGTTTTGTTAGCATATACGACCAGTGAATATGTTGATCTCGCATGCAACATAAACCGAGAGGAAATCTCATAAAGAAAACCACCGCGATTACTGGAGCCACAACATGTGACTCGCTCATATACCTAATGGAGGACAGGCGGACTTGATCCGGTGAATGGTGCATCAAAGCAGGTTCAGTTTAGTAAGCTCACACGCTTCTGCTAAGCTACGGCTCGGCCCAACCCAAATAAAAGACCATGGCATTTTGTTTATTTGGTTGGTTCTGGCTTAACCTCATACTCAAGGGTATTTAATTGATATGAAGATGATTGTTAACTTCTCGTTGTCCCTGACTTTAATTCTGGGAAAATAAACCACGAGATTGCTTGATCCACATCATGAAGTTTCGAGACTTAAAAAATAGCCCATAATATAAAGGTAACTGTTTTGGATAAAATGGTTGACCACACTCTTTATTTGATGTTTGCCAATTTAAAAAAATTTAGTTCTTTGTCTTGATAATATACTAAAGCTTTTTGCCTCAAAAAAAAAGAGAAAAAAAGAAAAGGTTTTCAACATCACAGATTCATGTTAAATATTTTACCCGGAGATAAATGGCACATTCTAATAAAATAAAACTTTTATGAGATGAACTGCCAGGTTGAGACTAATAAAATTAAAGCTATTGATATCTATGATACATTTATTTTTAAAAAGCTATCAGAGGGATGTAGATTCATTAAATTCTATGAATCACGTTATGTTCTAGATAACTCCCACAGCCAAGTTTCTTAATAAACATTAATCTCAAGTTGTGTCGTGGGCAAGTTACCTACAGACATCAAGAGAAAGGGTAATGACGATTAATATAGTGTATAAAGTATTGTTAAAATCATAGCCAACAAGATATTTAGCATGGGTTAGGAAAATATCAGCCTACATATTAGTTCTTCAGAGACATAGAGAATAACTAATGAATAAGCTTATATTTGTTCAAGAGAATGAGTGTTTAAATGTTTCTTATACAGAATGAAGTTTTGCCTAAACCAGTCCTTTAAATTTGTGTTTCTCTTGCATGCTATTGTGAGTCTTTGTGAGAGAGGAGTAGACATTTCAGGTACATTTAATGATACATATAATTTTTCTCTCTTCTATTATTTAAATATGTACATAGAATTCAGTTCCCGTTGCTTCTTCTTACAATTGCTGATAGTGAGAAATGAGTGACATAAACTCTGTTCAATTTCCTGGAAATTCAAAATAGGAGGTGTCACCTAGATTGTAATATTATCAATCATATCTTGCAAGCCAACCATCTATAAGTCACTTCTCAGAATTTTTTTCTTAAAAGTACATTGTAAGTGAAAGTCAAGACTTTGCAGTTTATCCTACCTAATTCTAAATGTATTTACTAGTTGATATCAATAAAATAAGAAAAAGACACAGGAGAAAAAAAATGCAGGCCGGCGAATGAAAACCACACACTGGATAGGGTTAAAATGTTAAAATTGTCAAGTTTCTCAAACAATTAATTAGGTCATATTTCTTCCCAAATCCATCAATCATCATCAGAGATAGGCATTATTGGATTAATTGGTGTTTAACTGCCTGCTTAAGGGCAATTATCTTGTAGGATTGTAAAATGTGAAGTGTTCTCCTTAGTTGGAAAATCATGCTTTGTTGGAAAAATGAATGCAACAGAATTAATGGACAACAACACGTAACCAACCCAAGAGTATACATGTATCGTCCGATAACCTGTTTTCGAACAGCACCAGTTTCCAAACATTTCATTATTTTGCTTGTTTTTCTGTAATTTTTTTTATGTTAAAGAATGATGTTAAAGTTGAAGAGCAGTATTTCGTGCATAACTTTTAAAAAAGAGCATCTCCAGAGACCTGTCTGAAGGTTTCTAAAGACACATGACTTTCTTAAGTGTTCGAAAACGGGTGATTGGAGTAAATATTTAACATTGATTAATCCCTTCAAAATTCTAAAAAGTAAGTGACCATCTCTTAAAACGACCAATTTTAATATCCTTCGTGCAAATATATGGTGCTGGCCCTGCTAACCAGAGACCTTAGTTTGAATTCCAGTGGAGGTCAACAAAGTTTTTTTTCTGTACAATAATAGTGTCTTTGAAACGTACATGTAGATATCCCTGGTGTGACAGAATTAAGACAATATTCTATAGTTGTTCACACATAGTGTTATACCCTTATTGTTATAGTGAGTGATTGTAACAGCTGTCTAAAACTCACTTCACTTGGGCACAAAGAGCTAAGCTTTCAGGTGAGTCAAATGGCAATGATTTTGTGATTCAATGGGGAGAACAATACTTCAAGTCATGATGTAAGGCTGTGAAACTGCTAGGATTGTCACAGCCTTAACCACAATCAAGGACACACGGCTATAGAAATACAGATAGTCTATAACCATTCCCTGACTGGCAAATCTGAGTTTTAAATACGCTCATTCATTAAATAATTTTCCAGATATTGATTGCTTATGATTCCTCCAATACTTAGACAGAATTGCTTAATGCTTAAATTATATCAAAATGAACTTACAAGAAAATTTTTTCCTTGAATCCAAATCCCCTCTAACTTAAGGACTATCTTCAAACCAGAATTTAAAACATACATGTCAGACTTCGGTATAAAGCTTCACTATGAAGAGGTGACTTATCTATAAGGACCAAGTTTTTTGATTTGTTTGTTTGATTGGGGTTTAACGTCGTACTCAAGGGTATTTCACTTATAAGACTATGTGCCAGCCCAATGGGTGAAGGAAACCACCCTCTACACCACTGACAACAAACAAAGACAGTACGGGACAAATACAGGACGCAATACAGACACCACAAAAAATCAGCTTCCTGTTCCCTTTTAGCTCTGATGGCACCAGGGCAACATGAAGCTCCCTCCACCCGACTGCCAAGTTTTTTTGAAGAGCAAAATGTAAGCAATGGCAGAAGCAAAATGTAACCAATGGCAGATTGGGGTATAACATATTGAACAGGTCTTCAACAGTGTCTGTATGACATCATCTAATCCCAGATAAACTGTATCTTTTTATTTCAACAATTGGCCCCTGTAGTAACCAACATTATATAACCTGTAATAGGGCTGCTTGCTTAAAGCACTATCAAATTAAATCCAATATTAGAGATGTCCCTACATGTTAAATGGTCTATCCAGGGGGAGTTTCTAGGGTAAAGTTGGTCCAAGGAAACATATGGGCCCCCAAAATATTATATGGCCAAATTAAGGTCAACTAATTGCTTTTTTCATAAAAATCTGATCCCAAGTCAAGTTAAAAGGGGTACTACAAATCCCTAACAATGATGTGATGAATTTGGGATAAGTATCGGGGAAAAATTTATAGGAACTCCCCAGCCACCTCAAATCCACTATTGAGCTCATCCTCTTTCAAACAACTGAACCAAAAGCAATATTAAAGTTAATCCTGGATGTGAGGACATCAGACCATGTTAAATGTGTATATCTAATTCTTGGATTATTGATTCAATCTGCTATTTGCAAATTATCATAATAGTTTTGAGCAAAATTAGTCAGATTAAGGACATATCCTTAAGTAATGCCACTGTCTGTATTTCAATCAAAAACAAAAAGATTCAATAATCATTCTGTACAATGTTTTAGGGATATTTCATTCAAAGTTGCAGCACTGAGCAAATATCTATGTTATAAAGTCAAATGAACCAGTTTAACACATAAAGATATTTTTATACAGGTTATGACACAGGTAAGAACAGAAACACACAGTTTAAGCCTGAAGGATGATGAATACAATACATAACGCTCTTTAGCATAATAAATGTAGATCAGTATGTGTATCTATTTATGGAGATATAATCCACCTACTGGTTAAATCTGAACAACCTAGCTGAGGATTTTTTGACAGTTTTGAGAGGATTTTGCTCTCTTGCTGAGCTCTCGTAACAGATTAAGCAAGCATGTATGTGTCAGAGTACAAGAAGCACAGATCTTGCTTTGTCCTGTTGAGAATTCTGATCCAGTATGTATCACAAAAAAATACTTTCTGGAGAGCCTTTTTCATTTTCAAAAAGTTACTTAAAATATGTTTTGCCCAAGCTTGCATTTTCAAAAATCCAAAACGTGTTTAACTGAAAGTTATACATAATATTACTAGAAGCCCAACATGAGCCATTCTCCAGGACACATTGTGTATAGATTGCACATAAAGCTGCCGCAGTCTTGGGTTGAGGGGAGGGGGCTATATTTAGAGAGAAAACCAATTCAACAGAAATTCTGGCTAGCTAAGCATAGATCCACAATGGCCTTCAGCTTGGTCAGAGCAAGCAATAAAATAGAATTCTTTACCCACCCTTTCTATGTAACCCATATCAACTGGCCTAAACAAGGAATATAGGCCAAGCTTCTCTCCCTTTGTTATTATGTCAGGACCAATTGATGTGACATGTGTTAATCTTAGTGCTTTGTTAAGTTAAATAATTTCCATACAAACAGTAACTATAAGAATAATTTACTATTATAATAAAACTAACATTTCCCTTTGATTCAAAGACTTTATGATCTTTTTTCTTCTACTAGATATTTTCTCAAAGGTTATTGTACACATATGAATTGATGACAACAGCCAATGTTGCCAAATGCTACCTCACAGGATTATCAATATTTACATTTCGAGTGAATGCTGACAACAATTTGAAACAATGGTGTTGCTCCCTTTCAGGAAAAAATGTCTGAAGTGTGATTTTACACCAAACAAAATAAACGGTCACATATAACCTGTTTGAACAGTAATTTATCTCAAATGACTTGCACAAGGTGGCTGGTCAACTTTCAGTCATATACATGTACCTGCTACCTGGACTGATAGAAAAACTGGTTTGTATGAACTGGTCATTTTTTCTGTTGCTGTTGTACAGTTTCTCTTTACATTGTTGATGTAGGCGATGGATGATTTAACTGCCGATTTAATGTTAAATTATATAAACCTTGCTATAGGTATGATATTCATTACCAAGGATGTCTGTAGTTGATTGGGGGTGAACGCCAGTTTAAGGTTATTTCACACATGTTTGAGTGCTAGCACAATGGGTGATTAAAACTACCCTCAAAACCACTGGCAACAAACAAACACAAGACTTCCTATTACGACTTAGCTCCAAGAGCACCAGGGCAAAACGAAGCTATCTAGCAGCTTCTTGCAAAATGATATGCACATGCACCTTAAAGAACACTTTGGCAAATATAAATATGTGCACAAATACAAACTTAGTACGGTTGAAGTGTAAAGCACACAGATAATAAAATTCAACATTTTTACATTGCAGTCCATCTACATGTAGAAATGGAGATATGATTGACTTGTAAACAAAAGGATATCCGTCCACTCATTTAACAGTCAACACAATGAGGTCATCCTTCAATTATAAGTGACAGGTACACCCAAGCACAATCCACAGGTTTTATAATTATTGCTTTATTTCTTACGTCAGAGCTTTTTTCTCTCACCATGAAAAACAATTCATGTCATGATGTGGTCACAATATTAGCCATGTACATAATGGATATATTTTAAAATCCTGCTCGTTTAGTTATTATATTCATAGTTCAATTGAGAGTAATCTATGAATGTCCATTATATCTAATTTCCCTTCTTTTTTTTCTTCAAGGGGGGGAAGGGGGGGGGGTATTTTTTCTTTCACCCTCATTTCAAACATTTTCAAATTCATGTCCAAGTAAAGGTCTCAGTTTTGAAAATTGTAAAATTCGAGTCTACCAATGGTCTAGTGTTCTCTCAGGCATATCACAAAATGGTGGTGAGCTTCGATAGGACATAAATAAAGAGCGTGTGAAACACACCAAACGGCAGTGATTTCCTTAGCAATGACCCTGTTCGGGCCAGCCTCAGAAAAACATGTCCTTTTATCAGCGGATAAACACAAAATGATTTGTTTATTTTGATTCGCTTGTTTGATTGGGGTTTAACTCTGTACTTAGGGATCCCCAGGGTAACATGAAGCTCCCATCAACCACCCACAATAAATGAAAAAAGAGACAAATTTATACAAGTATATAAACAGCCATTGGTCAGTGAGCGAAAAAAAAGTGGACCTCTGCAATTTTGCCACAATACAGACCTGTGAACAGTGAGACTTTTGTTACATCTGGCAAGCTGATCAACAGTGCAGGTCCGAGATTTAGTAGTTTGATTTAGATTTAAGGCTTTTTTCACTACTGTGCCAGCCCAAATGACTAAGGAAACCACCCTCAATGCCACTCACGTGACTGGCAACAAACTATAGACAAGATGGAACATAAATTGAAAGTCACAGGTCAAAAGGATGTCAGAAACAGATCTGCTTTCTGTTGACCCTTGAATAGCCAAGGGCAGAGGGGTGTCTGCCTATCTTTGGACACTCTGAATTGAGCAACTGCTCATTTGGACATCCTGGTAGAGAAAAAATTAACACGCAAGAGATCATCAGTCTGTACAAATGGACACCCAGTTACTCAAAAAGTGAATCAAAATAACCATTTTTGGACACCATACTATTGATTTCTAGCTACATGTAAGCATGTGTCCTTAGCAATGGGAACACCAGGGCACCAGGGAGCTCCCCTCAACCACCAATATCAGACCCAGTGATTGAAATAAGAGAAAAAAAATTTGGAATCAAACTGTGAATTTGATCAGTTACCCTTATTTGATCGATATTTACTGATAAGGACCCTATATTTCCATCCTGCTTACATATAATACTAAGTCCCTTTAAACAAATAATTTGTCACATTAATTACACTACTTATGACTTTAACACAGTGAAGCAGTAAAATATTTTGCGTCATAGTCTACTGGTCGGCATAAAGGATTAAGCAGAATTCTACCAAGTAAAGGGCTGTCTGAATTTTCTTCATTTACATGCACAGCATAAACAGACTCAGAGAGGCATGCTATTCTAATAACAGGTCTGAATAGCCTTTGTTTGTTTCAAGGCAATATAGCCACTCCTTTAAGCTTATTGTCCAGTTGTACATAGTGCATTAACACTACAAATGTCTAGGCAGTTTATATCAACAGGAGAGTTATTCTACTGCACCAAATTAATTAATTCCTCATATAGGATGCATCATGTTCCACCAAATACACTAAAACAATCCGAAACCAAAGCTTACTCTACAGTATTTGTTTGTGTGATTAGGGTTTAATATCGTACTCAAGGGTATTTCACCTATAGGAGGATGGATTGTCCACTTTACACTTCACCTAGCCTTATTACAGAGGAAAACCGGAAGGAAACCTTGTAAAAACCACCCCTGTGAATACAGAGCCACACCATGTGACTCGCTCATATACCTGATGGTAAACAGGTGGACTTGATCCAGGGAATGGTACACGGAAGCAGGTTCAGTGTAGCAAGCGCACATGCTAGCACTAAGCCACGACCCCTATTCAATAGTAAGCTAAAATGAATACAGAACTGTATATTCAAATATTTGCATGAAGCTTATGGAATAAATAAATAAGCTATATCCTGTTTATTCATAAAACACAGATGTTGACTCAAGTTATAACAAGAAACAGTTTACATGGATTTTAACTCCTAGATTTAGTAACAAGTTAATAAATTTAGGAGTTGAAAATTGCATAAAAAGAGTTTTTCATTATTATTTGAATAATACAACTTCTACCTGCCTGTAAATTGATTGATTTGATAGCTTTAGAAACTGTGCTAAAGAGTCACTTATATTGGGGCGATGTACCCCAACAATAGTTATATATACACTAACTCCACCATAAAATGTTCCTGGGTGTTTTCTTTACAGGAAATTTAATAGTCCTCCAATGCCAAAGGTAAAAAAACCAATGTTTTAACCACACTACCCATAGACAGCCGTACAAACTAAGGGCTAAAAAAAGACACTACCGTTTTTTTCTTTCTTTTTTTCTTCAAAAGACCTTCACAAAATGGCATATTTTGATAACAAGCTCGTTTTTTGTAATGTTTCTTGGAATCTGTATCAGCTTTATTTAATATCTACTGTTCTGTACGTCTAAAAAAAAAATAAAAAAATAAATAAATAACATATCCTGCCTGCATAGCCTAATTTTTTTCAAGCCGTTAGAGGAAACAAAATATTTTTGTTTTTTTAAGGTCAATGCAAAAGAAGCCTTTATTGTTAAATAAGTGACAATATTGTACCTGCAATATGAATCTAGATACTAGAAGTTGCTAAGCTTTCATAGCATGGCCCTCCACCCTATATGTGCCTTCTTTCACTTTGCCTTAAAGTCAATAGATATACAGTAAAGAATTGAATCCTGTGTTGTTGATTTCATCAGTGTCTCCTATCACTATTCCTACAGTAATTCATGACTGGGTGTGTGCAGGATTACCAGGACTTCTATCAGAAACTACATTGAAAGCCCACCTTCCTAGTCGCAGTGAACTATAAATAATCCCAGAAAGAGCCTTGCTGGTATCTTGTTTTCTTTCCAGGGAATGATTTCAGCATGCAAACCATAGGAAACAGTGAGCATTAGTAAATCAATAGTGGATTAATGGGTTGTTTTCTGTATGGTCAAGTCTGATCAACTAAACAGCTGTATAAATTCCACCATTGCCCAGCCCATGTTTTCATTCCACAACCATTCAACTGACAATCAATTCATATTCTAAAGCTTTGTAATCAATGGCCATTAAATGTGCAAAGCCCAACACTATAATTAGTACTTCTCTCCCCTTTCTAATCTATACAGTGTTACAGCTACAATTTCATTAAAGAAGTCATTATTTGCTGGTAAGAGGAGATTTTAGAGTCTGCTCGTTTCCGGAAAACATAAGCGTGAACAAAATATTTTTTTGACCCAGGTTATTTGTATTTGTATTTCATAACATCTGCGTTCAAATCAAAGGCCATACAGAACAATTAGTAGTGTCTGGTGAATTCGGGTTAGAAACCTGAAGAAAAAAAACACAAAGCAATGCTCCTGAACAGAAAGAGGAAATGACACTGACCATTGCTTGTTTGATTGATTAGGGTTTAACACCATATTATGGGTTTGTTTTTTTTTACTCCTATGACGGTGTGCTAGCCCTAAGGGTGAAGTTTTTCATCGTTCATAAAATTGAATCACTTAGGCCACTATAATGTAATGTAGGTAAGTCACTGTCAACAATAATTATTCATGAATTTCTTGTCTGTCTCCTATGAGAAATCTACCTCTATATATGTCCTTTTCTAGATATCTGCATCAAGCATACTGACTGACTGGTGTATAACATAGCTCTACAAACATACTACCGTAAGTATTCACAGGGACAAATCAATACATCCACATGATTTAGAGCGAATCAATATTGCTTAGACAAGATTTGAAATTTTTATAACTTATCACAGGCTACCCTTATTGCTGTTAATGCTATCTTAGCCTATTTTCAAACTGTTTATTTAACCAATAAACACAACACTGCTACAGATACAATTTGAATTCTACAGTAGTTCTGCCTTCAATGTAATTTTTTTAGATACTTATTTCGAGCAAATCAGATTATGTTCCAAAGTCTGGACAGGTGTTTCTGACCATTTGGCTACCAGGGATAGCAGAAAAATGCCTGAGTGAGCAGGAGGTTAGCAATGTTAACTCAATTCTGGGTACAACTTTTATGGAAACTTATCCTTTATAGCAATTTTGTTACATAATTTTGGCCATATCAAATTTTGGACGCCCATACATTTAACAGACCTAAATTGACACTAGAAACTCTCATGTTGATGTTATTAATTTCAACAGCTACAAAAACTGAACATGCAGAAACTCTTTTTCTGCTTAATGTTATTTTTGTGACAATTGAATTTTATGAAGAGTTTCCATAGTTACAAAACAAATAGGATAAAGATTATTTAGGAAGACTTTGGTTGTAATCATTATTTATCACTAGAGAGATTTATCACACCGGGCCTTAAGAAATTGATTTCGTTATGCTTAGTTGGGAGATCTAGCGACACATCTGAATGGGGTATTGCAGATTTTCCAGACCGGCAATATGTGGACAGCAACATCAATACATTAAATACCCAAATACTGTTACAATGAGCTTTTTCTCGCCGGTATATATGTCAGAAAAACATCTCACTTTTTTTTATTACAGAAAAAAAAAAAAATTGCAATGAAAACCTGCTATATAACTACTATATAACTATATAACTACTTTTAGCTAAGTTTTTAGAAGAATGCAAGGGTCAGAATTATGTAATGTCTAGGAGAAATTTTGTATTTGTGACTTACACGTTGTGTTTGCGAGAGATGGACCATTTTGTTTACAGTGGATTGTATTTCAAACAAATCAGGCTTGACAGAT
Source organism: Mopalia muscosa (assembly GCA_031763545.1). NCBI lineage: Eukaryota > Metazoa > Mollusca > Polyplacophora > Chitonida > Mopaliidae > Mopalia > Mopalia muscosa. The sequence continues at coordinate 48,408 of JARFOD010022194.1, forward strand.
TGATTGGCGTTGAAGGGTATTGACCTTATCTGATGATGATTAGATCTATAGGGTTTTATCGGTTTTTCCACAAATATATCAGGACAAGAGGCACAAAATTCCTGTCAGTTTCTAACATTACAACATTTTCTGAATCAAAGAACAAAAGTTAACCAAGCAGAGTGATTGTTAAATGTTAAATAAGAACAACAGACCATATTCATTGCTGATTTCAAATAACAGATTGTAATTTTCCCCCTTATTTCTATGCCTGCCAGTAACAGGCAGCTGACTTCTCCAATAAGGGCAAAAATGGTTTAGTCCTGTGGTAGTCCCACCCTCGGGTCTTTGGGTGACATCATATATGTGCTGGATTAAATGATTCTTTGCCACAAAGCCTGAACTATTCTTGATATGAAAGCATCAGTGAAAATGACCAGAAATGCACAAAACATGCGATATTATCAAAAATTACATGGATTTAGGTTTGTTCATTGTTGTGACATTTCCTTTTGGTATGCTTACATTTTGCCATAACTGTTATATTTCATGTTTGAACTGTGCAAATGTACAGTGTATACATTTGCACAGTTCAAACATGAAATATAACAGTTATGGCAAAATTGTTGATTTCCGTTTATTATATGAATTAGCGTAGAACATGTACTGAGAGTGCTATCATGGGCTATTATTTTTCAGCCTGGTTATTTCTTATAGTTCATGTCTACAAGACAAGTTCTGCAGAGCCCAGAGGCCATGATAGACTTTGTTTTTTCTCCCATGAACTTTACAAGACCTTGTATGCCAGATGTTCAGTGACACTTAATTCATGACTGGGAACCCCTTTGCCTGTAGGGCACTGCAGACTTGCCCCAGAATCATCTTTTACACTCTCCCTTCAAATCTGTGGAGTTCATCCTTATATCATCTGACAAGAAGCTCTCAGCCTGTGGCAGTTCTAATAGAGTAATGACATTTAACAGGGTCAGGAGACATATTCGAATAGTAAAGGTTTTTTTAAAAAATACGAAACTGTTTGTTGCCATATTTACAATTACTGCTTAATTTAAATAATTGCCAACTGCTTCTAGATATTTAACATCAGTCCTAAGATGTTGGGGAGAACGGACAGAACTGGGTTTCCTTCATGGTTATGCAAACTAAATTTAGTTTTAGACCTACATGTATTTATAAGTTTCCCAAATGTTTGAAATGTTCATCTAAATTTGCACTTTGCCAATTTTTTTGACAAATTTTGACATCTGATTTTCAATGATTGTATTTTAAAGCAATTTTGCTTTTTAAAGGCACATTTATGTATTTAAAAAATCCGAAAACCAGAGAAAATGCAAATGTTACCTCACAAAATTTTAGAGGACTGATTTAAAGGTTATGCCCGAGAAGATTACAGCCTAGGCTTGTGAAACTATGTATGGTTTTGATAAAGTATCAGTTTAAAAGAAAAATGGCTGCAATCCTTCAGTTGTTGAAAAATTTGAGTAGTAAGTTGTCCAAATTCAAAGACTGGTCATGAGAAACTTCAACAATAAACTTTCATGCTACTGTGTTGTGGACAATTTTACATTAGGTTATTTCTGTCAGGTTAAGTACATTTTGACACTTACTCGGAAGAAATGTCATTTATGGTTGAAGAATCAGAGATTTACACAGAAAATTATGCAATAATTTATTTAAATTAAGACACTCATTAACCTGCAAAGAATTACATAGTAAACAAAGAAAAATCAGTACATATGTAATAAATACATTTTGACTAGGAAACTAAACAGTACAGGAAAAACAAGTTGACCCTAGCTGTGTTTTATGACAAAGTATGATTTTCCATTCTAAGTTATGCATATACCATTGGATTGCTGAACTTCCTTCAACTACCGATTATTTACTTAAAACCAGAGATACAAAAGTTGATTGTTAATTCAGTGCAGTCGTAATCAAAATGCAAGGTGATTTTAAGAGATTTACTCTCAGATTTCCATCAAACAGATAAGGCAAGGTTGTTATAATAAGTGAAATTCCCTATAGTACAACATAAACTTTGAGAGGGGGTCACAACCGAGCGGCCATTTAAGATACCCTATCTCAATTAAATTGAACCAAAAAATAGAAGAAAATATCAAATGAGACGCTCGATTTTTTGTGAAATAATGCTTCAACATGCCCTTAAGGCTACTGAATTCCATCCAATAAAATATATAGTACTGTTCTGGCACCCAGGTCCCTGAAAGTCACTGGTTCGTATCCAGGCTGCCATTTCTTTTATGGTCTACATTAACGTACATGTGTGTTCATGTAAATGTATACAGAAGCACTGCTTTAATACCAGGCTAGATTATATGTGAGTAGAATTTGTGTAAGTGTGCCATAATAGATATAACATATTCATGTATATATATATATGAACATTGACCTATATATTTATAGAAGCAGGATATTGACAGGCGTATATTGGACTAAAGCTGGTTACAGAGATATGGCATGGGCTCAATACAACAGCTTCCTTCTTCAAACCCCAATATTGATTGCATGAATTAGGACAAGGTAGCTGCCCAGTATTATAGACCCATCAGCTAGTCAGCAGCCACATTAACACAGAACATACATTTTCATCAGCGTAAAGCAATCCTTGTTAGAAAATCTTTAAATAACATCAACAATTACTGACGAAATAATAATCTGTTTTGGAGTCCTAAACCCACTGATCAATATTAAAGACGTTGCTCTTTGTTTAATGGTTACTTAAGATTTTGCAAATTTGTATGAAGATTTTTTCTTTTTACAATTTCCTTGAAATTTTGGAAGTTCATATTTCTGTTTTCAAACAGGATTCATCTTCCAATTGAATATACTTCAAAGTTCAAACCTTACATCCAGACTCCAAATATAAGCGTATGTTACCAATACAGTAGTTGATTTGAATGGTTTCAAAATTCAGAATAAGAGTCATGCCTGATAAGTTTTAAGAACATTTTTAAAAGCTGGTGTATTATTAGCAGTGCCAGGTCTTATATAATAGGTTTACCTTCAGTTGTTTTCAACTGTTGCGTAAGCTTAACATGCTTTTTGTTATGTGCAACAGTTCATGCATGTAGAGGGAAAAACACACATTCACAAACCATGTCAGTTGGTTGTAAGGATAAACATGAAGCTGGTTTCTATATGAAGTGGAGGCTTAATTGTTCTCAAAGTAAAATACTGACAAAGATATGCCAGATTAACTGCTATAAGTCTGACACAAGGACGCTTAGTGCACATATTTTTGGTTTTACAACAACTTGATTGTGGCTAGTCCTGAAAACCTGCTTCTGCTATATAATATTTATAAAACAAAGAAAGGAAAATCTACATACCATCAATGGTGACTTAAGCAGGGCCAAAAGATCCTCACTATAGATTGCTTGTTTGGGGTTTAAAACAGTACTTAAGGTTATGTCACTCACATGATGTGCCAGCCCAACAGGTGATGGAAACCACCCTCGACAACACTGGCAACAAACAAAGATGACAAAAAGAAAGAACAATGATAGGCCACATCACAAAGACACCACAAACAGATCAGCTTCACATTGCCCCTTAAAAGCACATGGGCAACAGGAAGCTGTCTATATACCGTCTGCAGCTCAAAATAGAAGACATGTTTATATTTATCATTTTCATGAGTTATGCACAGGACACAGACAACTTATAGCCACAATTATTAGTAGGCTATATAATAACACTAAAACTAAGTTTAATACCCAAATAACATAGGTCCAAGTGTATGTAATGTTGTCTATCTAAATACCGAGGTCTCTAAACAATGCATAAAACAAAACCCAACCAGGCCATCACATGACCTGGATATACAACTTTGAACTTTCTAGTATTGATATAATATGTACAGAACGAAGATACAGATGGGGCTGCATCCCTTTGTAACCTTTGACCCCATCAGGCCATAGCCTATATACAATTGGTAACAGCTGGCCATAACCACTTGATCATTTACATATTAGTTTTTATGGGATGAATGGATACATACAGCAATAGAAGAGCATTCTAAATTGATTGCCTACCACAAAGGACTAACTAAAAAAATCAACAAATAAATAAATTTCACCACTTATAACAATATTTGTTACTTATTAGGTTTGTTAGTTTGTTTGATTGGTGTTTTAAGTCGTACTCAAGGGTATTTCACTTATATAACGACAGAGTCTGCACTTCTTATTGTTCCTTGCCTAATTACAGCAGAAAACCTAGAAGAAACCTTGTAAAAACCATCCCCGCAATTGCCGGAGCCACATCGGGTTACTCACTGATATACATGAGGGTAGACAGACGGATCCAATCCTGTGAACCGTACATCGAAGACGGCTTTAGCAAGTGCACTCGCTAACCACTAGGCCACAGCCGCGGGACTGTTACTTATTAGGACTAGGAGTTTAGTTTATAAAATAGATATAGATATACATGTGGGTCAGCACAATGGGTGAAGGAAACTACCTTTTGATGTCATTGGCAACAAATACCAGGTTTGCCGGGATCAAAATACTACAGGTAAACCCCTGCAACTTTTTAGAATTATTACAACACATATATTGTTTTTATCATTGCTCATACATCTGACCAGTAACAGATATTACAAAATTCAACCCCTGCTTACGAGGAGCAAGACTTAATTTATAGTTCAATAAATGTGGCTTAATATTCATTCCAGGAGTACACAATGTAAAAAGAAAAATATTTTTTACATAATACTGAAATGACTTTGAGCAAGGGTGTTAACCATCAATCCCATAGAAAGTCATTGACAAAGCATATTCATTTCCTGCAGCAATCTATCCCTTATCTGTAAGACAGGATGCCTTTAAAAACTTGTAAGTCTTACCTTTTAGTTGATCTGTTTGATTGTCCTCTAGAGTCTGTGTACAATAAGCAGAAATCAGCTTGTAAGATTTTTTTATTCTTCTTCCAATAATATAGCAATAGTAGGTATTTCCTTAATCTATGCGTAACTATTTTCAATAGTGTAAGACTGCAACAGATAAAAGAATAAGAGTATAAGTAAACCTGACAAACAAAGACTGAAGGGAAATGTAAAATGAACAAAAATACTATTCAGTATTGACAAGCAATCCAACTTACTTGTATACAGGATCATTGGTTTGGTGGGGGTCTATAAATACGTAGAGGTTAATTTTAAGTATTATACAAGTGTTTGCTTGATTGGGGTTTAAATGTGGTATTTAAGTTATTTCACTCTCATGATATGAAAATGTGCCAGCCCATTGGGTGAAGGAAATCACCCTCAATGCCACTGGCAACAAAAAAAGGCAATACAGGGTGTGATAAATAAAAATACGAAATCCTTACGCTTTAATTTAAATTAGCTTTAAACTAAGTTAGGCCAGGGTGTATTTCTTTATTTACAATTACTATCAAAGATTACTTATCGTAGACAAACGTTATGTCATTCCAGTAATAAATAATTTCAGATACATAAGCTTATACAAATAATTTACAGATCTATGCTTTCTCTTATTGGGATATCCCCTCCTACTTAGCTCTCCACTCTACTCCTATTATATAATTGCACGTGGTCCGTCAACCACTTTTAAGTTACCCTTACTTTACTAATAGGGCAAACCAGGGGCTTACACAGAAATCAAAAGTATGGTGTCCAAAATGGTCATATTGCTGCACCTTTTAATTAATTACCTGGGTGTCAAATAACTCCTGTATGTTAATTTTTCTCAAAACAGGGTGTCCAAATGTGGCAAATTTTCAATTCAGGGTGTCTAATGGCAGGTATAACAATAACCTGTCAAATTCACAGGGTAATTAATATTTTAATAGGACTGATTAAAATGTTCTTCCATATTTTAAACCCTGAAACGTTTCTCTAAACACTACAACAGTAGAAACTATCCTGATATATTGGCATTTTCTATTGCCTCTCAATAAAGAAATAATCAACATTTTTGTTTACTTAAAAATATAGGAAAAAGAGCCTATGGTGAAAATAAATTTTAAAAAGGGAAGGGCTTAATGCTAAGTGATGATTGTAGATCATTATCTGTCAATAAATTATAATCGATCAAAATTGTTATGTTAAATAGCAATAACTGATGAAAATATTTTTCTATATTTCAAACCGTGGGGGTATGTGTGCAAATAATAGGGAGTTATGAGCAATTTATTGGAAAATGAAAGCACTATAGTTCTTTGGGTTTTATTTGATAGGAAGACGTAACAATGTCTTATCACTGATCATCTTCGTTTGAAAATAAATAATAATCTCACTTAACTTTTTGAAAGAGAATTTTGTGAATAATTATGACATGGTCAAGTTACAAAATTTGTTTCATTTTCTGAAATGCATAAAAGTCTGCAGGTGGCGGAATGAATTAATGATTCCAATTATATAGTAACATTACTGAAACCGCAACATCTGCTCTGTAGTAGCTAAATGTGTTCTAGATAAACAAGCGGGTGAGGGTTATGAAGGGGTGATTTATTGCGCTCGAGTTTAAACAATTTTTTTTTATATCAACTGAGGAAAGATCACCTTGATTGCACTTCCTGTTTATTTAATAAATTTATTGATTGACGATAAGTTCTACACATTATAAACGTATGACAAATCTTAAACGGATGTAAAGCAAAGAAAACGGATGTTGGGTTTCTGATCAACCTTATTGCCGATCCCCTCCCCAATAGACCCTCGTAAACAATGAAAACAGACCATGCACATACACAGTAAAATTGCCGCCATTTCACACATTGCTTTACATAAAGACATACGACGAAAAAAGCAAAACATGTACGATACAATCACTTTGTGCCCACAATACTCACATCTGCAAGTCTTGAGGCACTTTAAATGATTATTGTAACGCTTTTGTCTCAGTAAATCCGTAGTTTTTGCTTAATTGCGTCCTGACACATATTAACCGTCTGCTCTCTTCGGCTGAAGCACGCGGAATGCGAATATCAGGTCACAAGACCACACAGTTGCTTGTAAAATTCAGATGAATGTCTGATGAAACGGATAGGACTATGCTATTTTTTATGTATTGACCTGAATTTCGGCATTTGTACTGCACATTTACGTTGAAATTGGTTGCATACATCGACTTTAAATACTCCTTAAACCGATGTAATCATCAAAATGCGAAAATACATACGTAAAGTGAGAAATACTGGAATTGTTGAGTAAAAGCTAAGCCACGCCCTTTAACTTTGATTGACGTCAGACTAGACCTGCCACTCCCACTGTGTGTAACGTACGATTTTACACAGCAGGATATGTTGAAACTAGATACGTTTTCGACGTGTACGTGTCAGCACGTGACTCTGATTCAAGTCCATCGTTTACTTATATAAACTGCAAACAATAAGTATATAAAAAAAATTTCGCTGTAAAGTCCCATGATTAATATAAACTGTTAATTTCTGGATTGCCACGTTTTCTATTTGTACGTAAAAAAACACAAAACTTCGATATAAATATATGCCTGTATAGCGCCATCAGAAGGAAATAATTACGATTTGCACTTGATGCTGTATAAGCATATGAATAAACACGTTGTGTTTTTTAATATTTTGTTATAACAAGATATCAACAGTTTTTTTTACCCCGCTCCTACATGCCATTGATTGATTGATTGTGTTTTACGCCGTAGGCCTACTTAGGGTCAAATCACTTATATGAAGGCGATGTTTTTCAACAATAATTGACACTAGCGGTAGCCCAACCAAGATGTAAAGCATTTCAATATTGTTGGAAAGTTAATTTTCCTCGTGTGCTAAGTAAAGACAACATTGCTACTCTTTCTTAGCTAGAGGGCTATGCTATTGAAATGTTACACATAATAACATATTAATAATATATGCGTTAATGTTATGTGATATATTTTGAATAAATAGGCTCATTCGACTGAACGTTTTTGTAAAGCAAGGTGGAGTGGTTGTCTACGATTTCTTTTCGATTTTTTGTTTACTGAAAATGTGATCGATTTAACGGGGAAAACGTCCGTAATTTACGTAGCCTACGGAACGAAACTTCACGAATGTACCAGTCAAACAAAATGTAGACAACGGCATCACCGCGCTCAACGAAAACGTCCAGTCAAATGTGCCTAATAAAGTAATAATAATATTCTTGCCTTCGCCGGGATTTGAACCCGGGACCTTTGGGTTAAAGGCCCAACACTCTACCGACTGAGTCATGTGATATATATTTGTATAGATCAGATGTATACAACTTTATAAAGTGGGTGCATTGATATCTGCCCGGCTATCAGTCGATCGAGTGGTGAGTACCAGCGTTGTTATCAATAATACCATATTATATTTGATTATCAAAGAAAAATTAATATATCTGTATCCGTATGTTCTATAGTCCTATCAAGATCGGTCTTATATGTGTTTTGCAAATAGATCGATTATAGCACAACATTATAAAACTGCATTTTAATTAAAACAATAGTGCTAATTATTGCGAAATTGTTTCAAAATATGTCCAACTTTACAACTTTCGACTTACAAATGTTAATCATCTTTTAACGACATGTGTGAATGAACACGCAACGGCCAGATGAGATACACTCCGTATAGTCTGTCACACTATAGCCTTATACACCCAGACTCAAATATATATAGAAAACAACATTAATGTCACATGTTGCATGCAGTCGATGTCTATATGTCGATATCATGTCTCATTCCATTTTACAGGACATGAGGTACATTTCGAAACGCCTTGCCATGTGATTAAAAAAAAGGTGATCAATGATCAGCCCACGCAACTGATACAAGGTGAATATTATTGGGAAATGTGTCAGATGTACTATTTTTTTTCTCCGACAAAAGTTGATAGTTTCATTTTTATGTGGCTAGAGGTAAAACAGAACAGACAGCATTAAACTTGCCATAACATTATCAGTATAGTAGCACAATTCATCCGTCTTAGACCTACATATGTACCCCGACTATACCCATGCATGGTGAAGGTTGGAAATTGATCCGCCGCTATCGCCGGCCTCTCAAAACTTATATACGATTTTTCTCTGATTTTGTTTGGATACAAAAGTCACAATAATTTCACTCCTTTTTTCTTTTTTGACGATAAAATAAAGTTTTATTTGAGTTTCTCGCTCGAGCTGATACGTATAAGTTATCCCCCTTTGCAATAATAAGATTGAAAACCTTCAGAAAAGAAATATGGCAAGTAGGGCCTATAGGTAAAATACTAGTCATTGTTGTCGGCGTATCTAAACAAAATCAGAGAAAAATAAAATATATGTTTTGAGAGGCCGGCGATATCGGCGGATATATTTGCAACGTAAGAGCAAAACGAAAGTAATATTTAAGTCTGATTGTCAAATAATAGAAATTAAACAAGAATCACTAGATTCCATGCATATAGATCAGATCTATACACCCAGATGCAACCAAAGTAATCCGCGGAGTACTTTGATATCCACACATGCGCCCAAAACATCCGGCGGTTAACATGACACGTTTTCGTGTAATATTATTGCTTCCATTCCCCTCCGAGATAATTGTACCGGTACCGCGATACCCTGTCGTCCTGACGTGATTGACATACCGAAAAGCTAGTATAACAAGAGAAAGTGGGAGATAAATTAAAAAATGCAGCTATCCAACCATACAACTGTATGGTCGTCCTTGCTATAATGTAATCGCCGGAAATACTATGACAATAATGAATGCATGACAATTATGAAACAAGGTAATAACCAATGATGTCAGTTTGCAAAATTGTTCTTGACAAATGCTATAACATGCTTAATTTGAAGAATCAATGATCATTCTTCCTTGTACTGGAAAGAAACCTATAATCGAAGACTTGTAACTTTGTTTTTCAGTTTCTCCTAAAGTGGTTGATCCTGTCACCTCCTTGTAGTCTTCATATACGTTTTTAAAAATTTTGTTCGTGGTTTGTCTCAGTTCATATATATATATGCCCATATAAAACTTAATTTCAAAGTTAGCTGCCACTTTAGCAAATAAGAACAGGTTAAACATTGCCGAATATATATAGAAATAACTGTTTGTGGCGTTAAGTTTGTAGAGAGATTAGTCTTACTGACATAAAAACAATTCAGCACTAAATAAAAAAAAATGCGCGACTGAGTTGCCGGCGCGTGGCGAAGTTGCGACGCGATGCACGAATTATCATAATCATAATGCGAAGAGCAGTTTCATGAATCGTTTTGCAAATTCGTGCATTGCAACTCAACTTCGCACATCGCCTCGCTGTGTTAATATAAACCGAATAGCATCAACCATACACACACCTTTTCTCTCCGTCTTTCATATACACATTCTCGACAGCAAAATAAAAATATAAAAAAATAAATACAATCAACATTTTTAATAAAGTGACATTAAAGTAGACCAAAGCAGCAACACTTCAATTTTGTGCATGCCGTTTAGTTGCAAGGTAAAGTTTATTTGTACACTTTTTGTATATATATATATATATATATATTATATATGCAGTTAATTCGAACGTAATGTCATAGTTTCTCCTATTTATAATAGGCTCTATGGACGTGTGTTAAGGCATACATATGTCTGCACATGCGAGGGGGGGGGGGGGGGGGGGTGTCGATGCATGTGTTTTTAGCGGATATATGTATCAGGTGACCGATAATGAGCGCAAAGTATTTCATTGTATAGAAAATATTTTCGTCCTCGCATGCAGTGTCTAAAATAGGTCACGAACCGTGCGGTGTTGCATATATACAGAGTATATAGGCCTACGTCCTAAGCCAAACAAGAGTGGAATTTATTAAATTAAAGGATCATTAATTATCCTTATACAGCTTCAAGTTAAGCATAAACTCAATTAACCACATTAGCACAGAGATATCGATTTATTAAAACCGAATAATTATATCATATTCCCAGACACAAGTTTAAGCTTGCAGTGTCATTGTGGATAGTTAATTTTAAGATATATTACTAATTACCTGCACGGCTGCATGGGTATCATCAGTTCAACCCAGAAAGAAATATTTATACGTGAATAAAAACATTTCTACCCTGGTATTAATATTTCCACCTGGATTGAAAAAGGTAAAGCTGGGTAGAAATTAGACAGAGAAATTGGATTGGACATACCTAATTTATATATCAGTTACAGCAGGATATAACCTTCAAATATAACTACGACTTACTATGTCGTTATAACGACTTACTAAGTCGTTATAACGACTTACTATCTCCTTATAACGAGTTAGTAAGACATACTAAGTAAGATGTATAACGACATACTTTCTCGTTATAACGAGATACTAAGTCGTTATAAGGACTTATTACCTCGTTATAACAACTTATAGTAACTCGTTATAACGACTTAATCCACCAATCAAAAGGCACCAGTTTCCCGCCATTTTTGAAAGATGAAATCAGGTGTGGTGCTGAGACAAGTAGTTATATTTTATCGATAGCCTTCGGCAGTCGAGATGGGTTCTGTCAGGTTCCTGGATTCAATCCCCTGACCTCCCCCCCTGGCTAAGGGCAGATTATTTGAAGAGTAACAATGCTGTCTGCACTGGGGAAAAATGAACTTTCCAGCATTATGAAAACGCTTTGTATACTAAGTCGTTATAACGAGATAATAAGTCGTTATAACGACTTAGTAAGTCGTTATAACGACTTAGTATCTCGTTATAACGAGTTAGTAGGTCGTTATAACTAGATAGTAAGTCGTTATAACGAGTTACTGTAGATTTTTTTTTTTTCATGTCACTTTTACGGCTCCGTAATAATCCACTACAGACTGGGACTCCAAATATATGCCTGTCTACATTCTCTTAAAAATTCACAAACCACATGGTTAAAATGGCCTCAACCCTCTATACCTCCTGTTCGGCCGTTTATATCATGTTGGGTCTCTAGATCTTACCACATATCGGACCTTCTTGATCCAACAGGCACCCTAGTTTGATTCGAAAATCTGAGGGTTTTTTTAGTTAGTTACCTGTGTTATAATACATGTTTATCAAATAATAATAAACTGTGTTATAAAAGCTCAAATATATATAGAGAATATTACGCAGTGAATTTCAAGATGATTTTAAGTCATTGGCTATAAACAGATTCATGTATCTTTATGGTAAACAGAGAAAAATTGTTGACGTATTGACCAGTGTTGATTGTTGTAAATGTTATAATCAGTCAAAACAGGCCAAGGACTTGTTTTCATACTGAATGTTCTAGAAAGCTATAGTGACCCACTTTTCACTGTTTGTCACTGTTTGTGTACTTTCAATTTTTCTAGTAGTTTCTCTGACACAGAACTTATTGTTTTTAAATATTTTGATTGGGTAAAATTAGTTTTTCTAGAGTGCTCTATGTGTTGTTATTCTAAAATTATATCTGGAAACTTATGTATCTCCCTACATAAGTGAGATTGGTTGTATGATAGGAGATCAGTCAAAAGTCATTCACAAGCCAGTCTAGAGATAAGTAAACTGATCAAATAATTGGACAGCAGTTTTACTTCATTGAATTTTGAACCTAGCCTGAATATCTCTGTGAGGAGATTAATACCGGATCTACCTATCAAAGGCCTTTTTGTTAATTATCCTATCGAGAAGAATTATTTTCGACACCCGTCTCTTTGAGGATTAGGTGATCGTCCTGATGAGGATCTCATCGGAAGAATTCCGAATTTTACACCTTGGAACTGTGTGTCAAAGAATGTGCTGTAGACTTCGAAGAAGTTGCAGATTGTCACAACAGACCGGTTTTAGAAGTCAACACATTTGGACTCTATTATAAGGCAGGTTTATATGCTGGTCCATTGTATGCTATATAAATCTAAGTTACTTTATATAAGCCTAATATTTCCATTGTCTCTTATCTTTGATTGTATTTCTAAAGTATTTCTGCATAATATTGAATGCTATATTGTATATCACTCTTATTGTTGTTATTATTATTTTACGGTAAATATTGTAAATAGATAAAATCGCTGATCGTTTTTTTTTCTGTTTGGTATCTCCCGTAACGCCTGAAACGCATGTGGATAAAGATGTCATCTTTGTTACGTTTCTATGTACACAAATATCGATATTGATACAGGCCTTTAGATTGTTAAAAATGCGTTTGATCGGTATCCCGAGAATGGGAAATTCGTCGATAACCGAATGAACCAGAAAAATAAGGGCTATGCTATGGGCCAAATATTAAGCTCGGATTTTTGCGTCCATTTGATAGGAGTTGGAACAAGAAGCCGGTGGAAAAGTGGGCTTAACTACCCCTGCTGTATCTTCAATATTTGGATTACATAATTATCCTCTGGCAGCATTTCAGATTTGACCTTGATATATTCACTCTCAATCATCATGATCTTAACATTAAACTTCAGCTTACTATCGGTTTGGATAGTGTAGATTTTTTAAAAAAAGTTAGTGCACAAAGGTCTCAACTTTGTTAGAGCAGAGTCTTTGGGATTTAACTCTTTTCATCTGCATCACACCTTTAAGGGAATGTTCAAATGGAAAAATAATAAGGCATCAGAGAAATTTCAGCAATCTCACTTCAACATTCGAGAAAAAAATAAACAGTGTGTGAATAAAATACATTATTTTTTTTTCACACCAGGGACGGACAAAAAAATCAAAGATAAAGGGAGATAACCGGTACCAGATGGGCCTAGGTACATGTATCTTTCAGTAGCCCCACATGCTATCTCAATGTTGAATGGTATAGAAATAAATATTACAATATAGATCGTTAAAAGTTAACCTCCGGAAAGCTTGCACCAAATCACTTTGCTGATTCACACAATATAAAATAAAACCCCAGGAAGAAGTGGTCTGTGATTGAGATCAAAACAAAACGTAGACACGGTGACATCATCGACCGTTGAGGAAATTTCAGCGTAAATCACCAGAGTTACCTCCCATCCACAGAATGGTGACATAGCATCCGCGATTATTGTGAATGGTCGTGGAAGTTTCGACGTGGCTCGGATAGTGGTGAGAGAAAGTAACCAAAAGCTGTATTTCTGGCAACAGCACATGTATGCGTTGTAGGCCTTTATAAACCGGCTATAATTTAGGCCTACTAGCCAGTAAGACGTTAAGAATAAATTAAGTTTGTGTAAGAAACTATTGAACATTAGTGAAAAACATAGGTCATTAAATCCGATATATTCAACGTATAGTCTAGCACAATGTATAGGGCTAATTCCTACGTCTTAGCCCTACGTCCTACCTATCTAAAACCATGGTGAAAGTTGAAAATCGATGGGCCGCTATGGCTGGCCTCAAAAAAACTATTTCTGATTTTTTTCTGATTTTTTCTAGATACAATGAAGCCATTGATCAGTATTTTACCTACTTGCAATATTCAAATAAAGCCAAATACTTCGCATGACGTCATGTAACCGTGGAATACCCTAGCTCAGTAAACGAACCGGTACTCAATTCGTGTTCTCCTATATTGGTTACGTCATCAATATGCTAAGTGAGTACCGATATACGACTAGGTTAGAATTTGATTTGGCTTGATTTATTTCAATTCAATACCCGCCCGACAACATGATATTCTGTGGCTGTTTTCTATACTCTATTGTAAAATGGCACTCATTTCCCTTGAGGGAATTTCTACTCGCCTAGAAATTAATTTTACCCAACCCGAAATTCATTTCCACACGCCCTGAATTGATTTCTATTCGCCCAGAAATCAATGTTCATCCGACCCCGGCGCCCCGAAAGTAATTTCTACTTGACCTGAAATTAATTTCTCCCCGCCCCGAAAAAGTCGATACAGTTGACGTATAGGCCTGGTAATGATGACTGTTTTTTTGTTTGTTTGTTTGTTTTTTTTTTTTTAACTTAATATTAAGACCCGTGGAAATGAATTTCGGACCGAGAAGAAATAAATTCCGGGAAAAGGGTAAAAGTAAATATCGGTCCGTGTGGAAATAAATTTTGGGCCGGGTAGAAATGAATTTTTGGTCGTGTAGAACTGAATTTCGGGTCAGGTAGCAATGAATTCCGGATGGAAAAATGTCGGGGTGGAAAATTAATTTCGGGGTGAGTAGAAATCAACTTGGGGGCGGCCAATTCCTAGTTAATATAGAAGGTTATAAACCTATAGGCAAAATAGAGAAGTTATATACATTTCTAAAAAGCAATCACACTGGCACAGGGATGTAGGTCAATTTAATATATATTTTGTATTGTGTAGACGGAAAACGCGATCCAAACCTGGCTATAGCAGGGCAAGCGCTGTATAGCCGTCTGAGCTTCATACATGTTCACGACACAACAACCATAAGCGTTTCTCCGAGTAAAGTATATATTTTGTTTAATGTAGAGAACGAACATTATTTATATTTTTCATTTAGCGAAAATAAATTTATCTACTGAAAAAATAAAGAAAGATAATTTTTCTTACCTCCACCGGGTATCGTTCACAGGATATTTATAGCCTATGTTTATTTTTATGGAGAAAGAAAAATGGTATATTCATCGTCGCAGGTGTTAATGACGACATTTTATCGCTATTTCCGCATTAGGCACACCCAGTCTAGCATAGATTTGTCTTCTATTTATTTGTATTTGCTACCTGTTTAAACGAACAGCTTACTGTTCTACATTCATATGTAGATCATATGCACATTCCCAAAAACACTGGCAAAGTGATGTCTGTTATAAAAGCTCAAATATACATAGAGAATACTACGCAGTGAATTTCAAGATGATTTTAAGTCATTGGCTATAAATACATTCATGTATCTTCATGGTAAACAGAGAAACATGCGTCATCTTCCGCGTACTCTAAATAAACACTCATAGACGAGTTTCTGAGTAGATCTCAATCTCGAGTTGTTATGGGTAAAATATGTAGATGTCGCTGAGGACGGCATTTTGTAAAAACAACAAAACAAATGCGCGTAATACAAAATAAAGGGCTAACTATCATACAGGTTGCCCAAAGAATTGCCGTTACAAACGGCTATGTCATTACCACTTCGAGAAGATTTATATTCAGAAACTTGTCTCTGAGATTCTTTAGATTCTTTAAATGGGATTTAGAAGTCGGGAGTACATAAAACATGGAAAGACTTTTCTACAATAATGAGGTAGCTCCTTTGAGACTCGCCATAAGTTGTTGTAGTTACACTTTAGCTTTGGTTTAAACTTGTTTATTGTACAAAGTCACATTGAGTACAAGACTTATTTCGTGGCTTGTTTTCATGAGATAATAACAAGTTGGTACATACATAGTAATATATCATGATTCCATTGGACAAAAGGATATAACTTTAGCTTTTGTCGGTATATCGTGTATACCAGCTTCTTCAGGTGCACGAGTGAGTGTAATATACACCGACGCATATGTTATGTAAGACTCTGTAAAAGACAGTAAATGATATCTGGAATGAGATATAAACGTAGTATCCAATAAATAAGAAGTTATGATCCACACCTCTATACCAGTGCGATTACTTTTTAGATGTATTAACGCTAGTGGTCCTAAACGTAGCCAAAGTGCATACATTTGAATTTTTCACCCGAGTGAAAAAATATTGTAGGTATAGGTAAAAAAAAAACAAAAAAAAAAACCAGTAGTAATTGCGTTAAGAAAAAATCTGAGAAAAATCAGATTTAGCGATAGCGGCGAATCGATTTCCAAAGTTTGAACCGGATCGAGAGGAACGAATGAGCCCTATATATTGCGTAATCTGGCGAGATAACCTTGATGTGTAAAATGATAATTTTTCTTACATATTTTTTTTTTCAAAGCAGAATCAGCCACATTTCACTAAATAAAGCTATAGATATATCAAGAAAAAAAATATATATATTAAACTAAGTATTAGGGTTTAATTGGAGTGAAAATATTCTGCTGATCTACATACCCAATCTAACTTAAAGGTAGTAAGTATATATCCTGTTACTGGTATCCGGTTTCAAGCCTGACACGTTTAATAGAAAAGGAGGGCAATTTTTATATGCCGGTAATATCGTGATTCATTTCCGGACGTTGACCTAGGAATCATTTTCCTATTTATATAGCGGGCTGTCGGAGCTAGGGAGCTTCCTGTTGCTCTGAGATCTAAGATTGAAAACATATTGGGCCATACACTTAGATATACAGGAAATTTTATTGGATGTAAAGCTAAAGGGCAGCAAAAATCCGATCTGTTCTGATATCTTTGCATAGCGTTCTGTGATTGTCTGATCATGTTTGTTGCCAATAACAACGAAGGTTTTATATATATATATATATATATATCTACGATATGCTTTAACTATATAACCGTATGCAAGTACGGCAACCCCAATTAAAAATTCACGTTTATCTCACATGGCGGATAGGCCCAAAAAATCTTAACTTGTCAAACAATCTATATTTCCCAGCGTGGTTTACCTTTTTTAGAAATAAGATGATCCTTCGATTTTAATTGATATACATCCCTGTGCCAGTGTGATTGCTTTTAAAAAGATATTATATCCATGATTCCCGCGGACACAGATTTGCCGCC
>JARFOD010022195.1:0-40959 GCA_031763545.1 Mopalia muscosa
TATATAACTAAAAAACGGTAATTCAGATTTTTAATATCTTTTTTCGTTTCTTAGATAAAGTTATAAGAAGTTGAAATCTCACTATTTTGACTCATTTTTTAAATTTTTTTTACCTATTATATGTATTATATGTTGATGTAAGATTGTACAGTTGACGTAAATAGTGTAAAAGAAGTAGCAATTTCAAAAAGAGGTAGCAAAAATGTACTTTTTGTGCAAAATATTTTTTTCTGTGAGTTTCAGAAAAAAATAATTTACTTATTATTGTTCTGCGGAAAAAAACGATTCAGAATATACATGTGTTGCAAAATTCCAAGATCACCTGGCGCCGCCCCTGGTACGGTGGAACGCCTCTACTGACTGTATATATACATTTCAATGCGGCACCGGTATGCGTATTCGTATCTATTTCAATGCCTACAAATCATTCCCGACGAACAGGACCATTTTGACAAATGTTCGACGAATAACATTGTCTCGAATCGTCTTTAGCGCATCAATGGCCTAACTAAATTATAAAATCCAGAAAACATTCCACTGAAACACATAATGCTGCAGGTAAATGGAAATCGGCGCAAATTTAACGCAGTTTAAAATCATTTCATCCAGCCGAGAGACATTTAACATATATTGTAAAACAGATTGACTTTAATTCGAAGAAAATACAGTTTATATACGGAAAAGCGAAAAGACGGCTGACAGAAATCGGGAGAAGCAGTCACAAAATGAAGCAAGTGGATGGATCGAATGCCCTTGTAGAGTTTGGATCCCACCTGTGCCATGATGGCCATTTGCCTCTCTTTTCTATTAAACCAGACTCTGCAATTGTTCGCAGCCGACAGACATTTGACACCCTAAGCAAACCTTTGACAGACCAGACCAAATGCTATGATACTAAACATATGATAATGTTGCCCAATTAAAACTGCTGAAACTCAAGACGGACTATGCTAAGGCAGAGGTCACAATTCAATCATATACAAATAACATGATGGACATGATGTACTGTTTTACTAAATTATTTACATGTATTTGTTGAAACTTGAAGTCTACCTGCAATAATCTGCCGATTTAACCAGAAGTGCCATAAAAAATAATTTTAAAAATGCAAAAAAACAACAAGAATAAAGAAGAAAAAATCAAGAGAAGAAAGCAAAGTACAAGGGAAGCAACAAAACAAAAAAGCAAAAAACTCAAACAAAACAAAAAAAGTATCAATCGTTGTAAGTACCTTTCAGACTCAAGAACAGTTCTTGGTATAACGCCAAAAAAACGCCTAATATTAAAGCCACTTCTGCAACTTTATAAAGTTACCGAAAAAAAACAAACAAAAAACAAACAAAAAAAACAGCAAGTTAAAAAAAAACACAGAAAAGACAATCCACAGCAGACTTCGAAGAACACTTACGTTCCTTTGGAACACCGAATGCAAGGGTACATCCGATCAACATAACAACAACAAGCACTGTCAATTTGGCCATTTTTTCGTTTGCCTTGCTTCTTCTCAGAACTGCTGCATCCGACTGTCAGTAGTTTTGGTAGGGTGTCGTCAACAAAGTTTGAAGTGCGCCATAACCTTTCTTGTAGGCTATCTATTAGTCTGCCCACAAGCCACCCTCCTAACACGGCCATCATAATTACCTGGTTAATCGTGTAGAGATAATAAACTCTGCTGCAGTTTGATAATTACAAATTGATCTGTGTAATTGTTAGCAGAGAGACACTTCAGGAATGTTGGCGATAAGTTGACAGGAGGACTGTGTGATGTTGCTGGGTGGCATTCAGAGCTGAAGTTGATCAAACGGTGAGTACATGCCGGACCATGACTGATATTAGTTTTATGGAAAATTTTGTGGATATCAAGTGAACTTGAATTAATTTTAATTTTTCAAAAAAAAAAAAATAAAAAAAAATAATAATAAATAAAGCAAAAAAATATAAAACAAACGAAATAAAATAAAATACAGGATCAAACTCAAATAAAAACAATGGATAAAATATACTCTTTTTTTTTAATACTAATAATGGTTCTTTGGTGGTTCTTTGCAAAACTGGATGGTTCTATATGGAACCAGTACGACAAAAAAACGGTTCTTTGATATAAGAAGAAAAGCAGAAATACTTGGAACAGTGACTACAAAGGTTCCATACAGAGCCATAAAGGGTTTCACCAGAACCATGACTGAAGAATGGTGGAACACAAATTCCCTCTGTTCTTGTGTACACTCTCCGTTGCGATTGTCCTCTCTTGACAATGTTATGATCGGTCATGTCTTAGTTTTAAGGTAAGCGTCAAACGGAATCAAATATACAGAGAAGAATGTTATCAAAGTAAGATATAACTTTCAAAAACTTTCCGAGAAATTCTTTCTCTAGGAAGATTGTAATTTCATATAAATCTTCTTATTCGCTGTTTTTTTATTGTTTCAACATGAAGTGAAAACCACGACAGTTTAAGGTGTAACATAGACTATCCTGAAGTTCATTTTGAATTGAATACCAACTTTTACTTCTCAGGTAAGCGAGCCAAACGTACGTCATCTGTCCAAACTGTAACAGTGTGTTAGTTAAAATGTGTTGTACGATATGCAATCGTTATTTCTTCAAATTGTTATTTTTAGGAATCCTGAAAAGGGTTAAATAAGGGTGATGTCTATCTGTTTCTTCAGTGTGCTATTGTGTTAACTAATTGTCAGATTCAAACTACGCCACATACCCTGACAAATT
Source organism: Mopalia muscosa (assembly GCA_031763545.1). Lineage (NCBI taxonomy): Eukaryota > Metazoa > Mollusca > Polyplacophora > Chitonida > Mopaliidae > Mopalia > Mopalia muscosa. The sequence goes on from JARFOD010022195.1 coordinate 2,728, forward strand.
TTGTCGGCGATGGCATGGCAACAAGAAAAGCCAAAGGAAACATAAGATGTGTACACATGTAACAGCACCAGACCGCAGTGATCAAAATTCCATCGGTCAGTTTGTCAGCATAGGTTTATTAATTCCATTTGTCCGTTTGTCAGCATAGGTTTATTAGTTCCATTTGTCCGTTTGTCAGCATAGTTTTCTGAATTTTATTTGTCCGTTTGTCAGCATAGGTTTATTAAATCCATTTGTCTGTTTGTCAGCATAGGTTTCTGAATTCCATTTGTCCGTTTGTGAGCATAGGTTTCTGAATTCCATCTGTCCGTTTGTGAGCATAGGTTTCTGAATTCCATTTGTCCGTTTGTGAGGATAGGTTTCTGAATTCCATTTGTCCGTTTGTCAGCATAGGTTTCTGAATTCCATTTGTCCGTTTGTCAGCATAGGTTTCTGAATTCCAGTTGTCCGTTTGTCAGCATAGGTCCATATTGCCCACCTTCCCTTAGTTTGTAAGAAGGGCAAATCAAAGCAGAGATTGATATATAATGAAGCATCAGTTTGGAGCTTGCTATCGATCGTAAACAACTGGCCGACCTTTTCCGCGAAGAATACACATTTTGTTATCATGAAATTATTGTAATTATTAATAATTATTACCAGTTATCAACAAATTGGACGTATTTGTTCGTCGGAAACACAAATATTCTATAGATCACACAGTTTATAAAACTTGGATGGTATTTAAAGCTATAAGAATGAGATAAACATAACATACATGTTTACACCAAGGTCGCTTTACTTGATAGACTTCTGATGATATTAAATTAAACCTGTATTGTTATTCATACAAAAGTTTGTGACTCATACATACGAAAAAATTAACAAACGCTCTTGCAAGCGGAAGTTTTAGAGTTAAAAAATATATTTATGAATTGATAGCGGTTTCCGGACCTGTCTATGTTCTGATATCTATATATAGATAGGGACAAATCAATCGATTGGGTAATTTTGTTTATTTCTTCAATTGTTGTTTATTTTTCTCGAAAGTGTGTGTCGCGCTCTTTATTAATACGAAGGGAAAAACCCCAAACGGTTATTTCGTCAAAGCCATAATTTATTAGCTCTCAAGCACTTACTGGTCATGGCACCGGGGTTTATACCTGGCGATGGACATTGGGCCGTTACTTACACACGCAAGCTTATTGTCATACACACAAGTACTATAAAATCAAGGTCTTGCTGGACCCCTTGGCCGAACTTAAGACCGTCCGTTGCATTTAGTCTCTTATGCGGAAGAATTCTAATCTGTGTATATATTTTTGGAGAACTTGAATACTCAAATTTGCGAATGTGGTGAAAATCAAATTATTATTTCTCAAAATATTGCAAAATGAGTAAAGGACAATAGAAAAAAATAAACTTAAATCTGCTTATTTCTCGAAGTGAAATAATGATAAGACGCAATACATTAGTTGACAAAGTAGAATAGGCGATGAACTAATAAACGCTGCCTCATTATTCGCATTTTGATTAGATCGATCCCAGGGGATTTTTGTGTCTGAACCACCTTGGAAAGTCTTATAAAAATATAAACATTTTAAAAATCAAGGACGAACTTCTAACAAATGATGCCCTGTTTACTAGTAAACGCTACCTCATTATTCGCATTTTGAATAGATCGATTTCAGTGGATTTTTGTGTCTGTCCCACCTTGGAAATTCTTATAAAAATATAAACGTTAGACGAAGTTCTAACAAATGAGGCACCGAAGTTTCTTACATGAATAGTTTTCTAGAAATACCCTTTGAAAATGTAGAGTCTGTTTAAAAATGAAGTGCCAGAAATAGGTTTGAATATAAAATTATGGGAAAACTAAGTTAAAGGCTAAAATTTAATTGTTATTTTATTGGAATTTCGAATTATTTTTTTCGCCACCATGTAGTATTAATGCCTAATTTTAAATCTAAGACATCAATTTAGTTCATTTTGAGCACAAGGGGTCCTCCAAGAACCTAAAGCGTTGTAAGCAGGAAAACAAATCTGTCCTCTAGCGAGTTTTTGGATCCAGTGTAGGTTTATAATAGGACTCGCGAAATGTTGGTAAGGGAGGTAATTTAATACGTGGAAGGCGGTCCTCTGATGCCCCAACAGTCGTGATAGTGGCGCTTTTCTATGGCGTCAAACACATTTATCATTTGTAGTAGCCTAATACCTTGTATTGAATTGCTAAGTTTTCCTTTGGTGGCATATGTTTGTTTAAATAAGATGAAAACGCGAATGAGTGCGAGATTTGCATGATAGACTCACTGACGTGTCAGACAAACGTTATATGTATACACTTCACGAAATTAACGAGAGTTATGAACAAGGTCTATAAACCCATTCTAATCTGTTATGTACTTTGTTACTCTACATACAAAAGTCAAATTGTTGACGCAATATTAACTGCGGCGATAACGGCAAAAAAGCTATCCGAGGCCTCTCGGAAAGCATTTTGGAAGCCATTGTGAGTCTCATAATGTCGAAAATTTGAAGTTGAATCGGGCCTCTGGTCATTTAATTAAAACCTGAATCGGGCTTACTTCCATGCCTTATACGTACAGTCCGCTTAGTCATAAACTTTTCAATTTTTTACGCACATTTGGCTTATTGTAAAGGGAGAGCACCTTCGTCACTTCCTGGTAACACAGTAATGGTTGATCCCAAAGTTCAAGGTTCGCGTAAGAAAGAGGGATGGTACCCGACGGTTACAAAATGGACTCTGGTATCAAAATGTTTGTCATTCGAGGCCTGTCTTTATAACATCACAGCACTTGGATAAATGTGTTTCACGTCATCACGACCACCACGAATGTTGTGACGTAAGAGGAACGCCTTGTCAGGATTAAATTACTTCCTTTGCTTACTTTCCGAAGGCCGGTTGCTAGACAGGCGATCAGTTTTTGGTATCCTTTATTGTTAATGATATAAGGGCTATTTCCCGTCACGCAATGGACTCGTGCTCCTTCAGAATGACGTTAAACCAACAAACGAAGGACCTAACCATTCTAACATTCCACGGGTTACGTGCCGTGCGCATAACAAGGAACACAGCTCAACGGCATTAATGGGATAAAAATGACCGCTTTGTTTATCGCAGTTCCGACTTTCTCCCTTCACTCACTCGCAATACATGAGCTTACCAATGGTTAAAATCCGTCTCGAATACAAAAACAGCCTATACAGTAAATTAATAAATTCACTTTTCCGTAAACAAACTTGTGGTGTTGTGATATTTTCAATTCCCAAGTGGGTAAAAACACGTTACATCCCAGCGTGCGATGTACCAAATTTCCGATAAAAAAAATCAAACATGGCCGCCTCCACTTCAAATTTTGTTATTTTAATTTTTCTAAAACATACAGAACAAATAAGGAATTAGTTTTCGCGAACAAAGTTTAAAACATGTCTACTTCACATTCGCTATAATTTATGGCTTCAAAATATCATAAAAATGGTTTTGGAAGAATTTTTCTGCAGCGTTTTTCACTGCGGTTTACATTTCAGCTGAGTCTGACGGCGTTGCGATTGCAGCACGCGATGCCAGGGGAGGCAACTTCTGATTGTTTTTTGACAGTTTACTGCATACAAGGGGGAATTCGACGACTGCCGCGGCTCGGGTTTTGACTCGTTGTTAAAATTACAACAGACGTCTTTAAAAACCTAACTAAGACATCTGGCTCAGTTTGAAACACCTAAACCAACCGACCAACCAAACAACCCACCGACCAACCAACCGACCAACCAACCGACCAACCAACCAAACAACCATTCAAGCAACTGACCAACCAACCCACCGACCAACCAACCGACCAACCAACCAACAAACGGACGGACGGACGGACGGGTGATTCAGTAAATTTATACAGGGTCGAAGCAAACAATCGAGCGAATGAACTAACAAAGGAACTGCAGATGGACGGACGGGTGACTCAGCATATAGATAAATGGTTATAAAAGTCATGTACCGGAAATAAGAAACAAATCTATCGAAGTGTTGAGAACAAACGAATGAACGAACTATCAGACGGACGGACGGACGGGGGAATCAGCTTATCGATAAAGGGTTAAAAAAATAATCTACGTAACAATAGAATCAAAGTATCATACTGTTCTAAACAAACAACAAATGAACGAACAGACGAACGGACGGGTGACTCAGGTTATAAAAATCATCTACGTGAAAAAATAATAAAGTGTATCGAATTGCTCTAAACAAACGAATGAACGAACGAACAGACGGACAGACGGTGACTCAGTTAATCGATAAAGGGTTATAAACATCATTTACATGACAATAGAATTAAGTGCATCGAATTGTTTTAAACAAACGGTTGAACGAAGACTGGACAGGCGGGCGGGGGAATCAGCCAATAGATAAACCTTTAAAAATAATCTACGTAACAATAGAATCAATGTATCAAATTGTTCTAAACAAGCGACAAACGAACGAACAGACGGACGGGTGACTCAGGTTATAAAAGTCATCTACGTGACAAAATAATTAAGTGTATCAAATTGTTCTAAGCAAACTAATGAACGAGCGAACAGACGGACGGACGGACGGACGGACGGACGGACGGACGGACGGACGGACGGACGGACGGACGGACGGACAGGGGAATCAACATATCGATAAAGGGCTATAAAAATCATCTACGTGACAATATAATTAAATGTACCGAATAGTTCTAAACAAACGAACGAACGGACAGACGGACAGACGGACGGACGGGCGGACGGGTGAATATCGATAAAGGGTTATGAAAATCATCTACGTGACAATATAATTAAGTGTATTGAACTGTTCTAAACAAACGAACGAACGAACAGACGGACGGACGGGCGGACGGGGGACTCTGTATATCGATAAAGGGTTATAAAAATCATCTACGTGAAAATATAATTAAGTGTATAGAATTGTTCTAAAAAAAGATTGATCGAACGAACATACGGACGGACGGGTGACTCAGAATATCGATAAAAGGTTATAAAAATCATCTACGTGACAAAACAAGCGTAGAATCGCTATAGCTGTGGCCTTAAGTTCTTCTTTAAAGGACAGCGGTTATTTAGAATGTTCGCTGATTAAGCATTGCAAAATGTTATATTTAAGTAGTGGTCTATGCTGCTTTAAGGAATGACCCCATTTTCAATAAGAGCATAGTTTAGCATCATATAAAGCTGAATTCCAAATTTGAACTCTCTGTCTTAAGCGGGTTGGCTTCTATCCTGTTCAAGTCGCCATGTCAAAAAAGTGACAGATGCCGACATATTTGTTGACATGGAAACCTGAAATTTGTCGTGAATGATCCAATTGTCAATAGGAGTGTACTTTAACATCATACTAAGCTGCATTCCAAATTTGAACTCTATATCTTAAGCGGTTTGGCTTCTATCCTGCTCACGTGGTCATGAGGGAAAGTTGGATCGACCGACAGACCGACCGACAAACAAACAGAGTGAGTTATAGAGCTGCTCAGTCGCAGCTGCAAATCAAGTGTATCGAATAGTTGTAAACAAACGATTGAACAAACAAACGGACAAACGGGCTATTCAATAAAATGACAAAGGGTTGTAAGAGACAAATGCATTGAATTGGTCCATAATTTTTTTATTGGTGCTTCTATATCAGTCTCAGTTCTATGAACGAAGTAAGTAAACATGACAAAACAATAACTTTACATGATTAACTGATTGGATAAATATCTGTCAAGTTTCAACAAAACAATGATAGTCTCTAAGTTAAAAATAAATATCAAACAACACTGTTTAACCCGAAAACAATGTTTAATATATCTACCATCTTTCTAACACGGCGAGGTAAGAAATGTTACAATAATTAAATCTACAAACGGAACTCATTTTGTTGTTATGAGTAAAACTTTTCCTTTTTATTCTTTTTTATTTATTTTTACACATTCGCTTGACCTTCAAAGTTTACGGAAAAATAAACAAAATAGGCCTACTTAAAGCTGTAAAGCCGATTAACACAAAAAAAGTGGGTAAAGAGTTTCTAAAGCGTACAGGGAAATTGTCTTGGCGGTAGTCCCCGGTGTGGACATCTTGCTATTTTTTGTCATATCCATATTAAAAATAAAATGCTTTGGCACACCTATTCGGCTTTATAAGGCTGCACCTGTGTAAAATGCAAGTCAACTTCCGGTCATATCTTTGCTTTTGTTTGTTTGTTTGGTTGGGGTTTAACGTCGTACTCAAGGGTATTTCACTTTCATGACGACGTGCCAGCCCAAGGGGTGAAGGAAACCACCCTCGACACCACTGGCAACAAACAAGACAGGACGGGACAAATACAAGACGCAATACAGACACCACAAACAGATCGGTTTCCTGTTCCCCTTTAGTTCTGAGAGCACCAGGGCAACTTGAAGCTCCCTCCAACCACCCGCCATATCTTTGCAATACTATGATAATAAATGATTAAAAAACACATCAGCAAACATTCTGGGGAGTATCGGTTTTACCATGATATTAAGACATAAACAATGAATCATGAAAACACCACCTTACAATGATATGTTTTATTCGGCTCTCACTAGAAAATGAAAAAGACACTGAGCATAACATCATTGTATCGGATTCATACAACCAGAATGTGGATCAAACAGAAGTATGAAACCAGCCATTACCCAGTCTCAACTGCTTTGTGACTTTCTAGGGACTCTCATAGTGCCATATGACTCATTGCGCATGAAATGGATGATTTCGTTCGTTTTGCGCAGTTTGAATATCAGAATCGACTGACGCCTTATGGGTAAAGTATAACGTATGTCAAGCGGTAAAAAAAGCCTTATTATTAATTTCTTTCTTTAATTATTAACTTCTTTACCTCTTTATTACTTATTTATTTATTTTTTTTATAGTGATGATACCACATAAACGAGAATTTCGTTAGGTTTGGTCGATTATACAATTGAAGCTGTCACTGTAAAGATATCACCCCATGGACTGCGAGGCCAGTTTTATGCATAAAAGACGCAACACTCGGATTGTAATATAATGTGTTATAAATTGTTTCTTTGGTGTATGTACTTAACCGGGGTAAAAATTCCATCTCTAAAGAATTGATGTTACCGCTCTAATGTAGAAGGTGGTAGGAATAGCAAAGCCACTTCATATTTTTAATGGCATATCCACTACATATTTTTTAGAATATACTCCTAATTGTTTAGCCAAACATTCGCTTGACGGTATTTAATGTGTTTTTTTTTAGTATTTGAAAATTTAACATAAATTCGTATTTTTTAATTTCCTCAAACAAAGTTTGTTGATAGGGGTTAAAGACAAATCGTGCGGTTTTCTGGCGCTTACATGTATATTCCAAATCTAATTTTTCTGTACCGGAACTTTTTCTGCCCTTTTTGTTAAAAATTGAAATCTTCTCATTCACACAAGAGAATGCTTTTGTCGACATTGTGAAACTAAGGTACTGGTCGGCCAATTTATTATTTTATGTTCTATTTAAAATCCTGCTTAAGACGAAGTCACGCCATGCCGATGTTCTATTTGTAATCATCTTTAAGACGAAGTCACACCATGCCGATGTTCTATTTATAATCCTGCTCAAGACGAAGTCACCCATGCCGATTTTCTATTTATAACCCTGCTTAAGACGAAGTCACGCCATACCGATGTTCTATTTATAATCCTGCTTAAGACGAAGTCACGCAGTGCCGATGTTCTATTTAAAATCCTGCTTAAGACGAAGTCACGCCATGCCGATGTTCTATTTATAATCCTGATTAAGACGAAGTCATGCCATGCCGATGTTCTACTTATAATCCTGATTAAGACGAAGTCACGCCATGCCGATGTTCTATTTATAATCCTGATTAAGACAAGCCACGTCATGCTGATGTTCTATTTATTATCCTGCTTAAGACAAAGCCACGTCATGTGGATGTTCTTATAATCCTGTTTAAGACGAAGTCACGCCAGGCTCATATTCTATTAATAATCCTGATTAAGACGAAGCCACATCATGTTGATGTTCTATTGATAATCCTGCTTAAGACAAGCCACGTCATGCTGATTTTCTATTTATAATCCTGGTTAAGACGAAGTCACGCAATGCTGATGTTTTATTTATAGTCCTGGTTAGATGACGTCACATCATACACATGTTCCATCTCTAATCCAACTTAAGATGGCGTCATTGCATCATGATGTTCCATGTCTCATCCTGGTGAAGATGACGTCACTGCATGATGATGTTCCGTATTCTCATCCTGGTTAAAGATGACGCCACTACTAGCTTATGATCCATGTCTAAATCGTGTTTACTTATGTCCACTATTAGTGATTAAATGTCCGAGTCTAATATTAAATTGAGCAACTGGGCCTAGTAGGCTTTGTCTAAGCTAAAAATATATACATTTCACTATATAAACTATTAGTTCATCTGCATTCACAGAAAAGTCATTCTGACTACAGTAAAGAGAGAAGGTAACAAGTATCGTACTTCACACTCAATTTATCAAGTTTAGAAATGGTCTGTGGTTATCGCCCTTTAAGCATCGTTGGACTCAGGACACAGTTTAATAAGCAGATTTCGTCTTGAGCAATATTGATCACTCTAGGTAATGCCCACAATGCTTACATCTTTGACGAATCCCATTCAAATTTTCTCCACCATTTTGTTCTTCGATTTTACCGTTTGCGGGGATTTTAGCTGTTGTGTTGCTATTTATGACCTCTATTCGTTTATTTGTTGAAACTACCTCTTTCGTATGACTGGAATCGCGACTGACTTGGACACGCGGTGGGTTTGTACCCGGGACATGTTTGGGCACGCGCACTGTAACAGTCGTGGTACATCCGCGAACGGACTTCCTATCGTCATCGTGAGAACCTTCTTCTTTTTCACTCTCTTCGTCCTTGGTGATTTGTGAGCTTCCGTCACTCTCCACAGAGCATTCGAAGATCTCTTCAATCTTTGAATCCAGTGAGGCTTGTTTGTATGTCCGCAGATCCCGTCGCGAAGCTATCATGCTAACGTCAAGACTCTGCTGTTTAGAACTTAGCTTGATTCTCCGTCTTGGAGATAAACGAATTGGTCTGCCATTCAAATCGCTGGCCGTCAGCTGCTTAGCGAACTCGTAGATCACTTCGTTGTTATCAAAGATAGCTGCAAAACTTCCATTGATAAATTTGGGCGACATGGGCACATTGCTGAGGATTAAACTCATGCCATAGTCTTTTCGTTTAATGCTCGGCTCCCTTTTCAATACTTTTAATTCGTTCTCGGTTTCTTTTATTGGTTCAATTACTTCACAGTCTTCGTCGGAAAGTTCTTCGCGAAGAACTCGAGTAGCGGTGTCCTTGATGATTTTCCAGTCTTTTTGTATGTCAGATTCCTTGGTGTACTGTGACGTCACAGTAAATCTTATGACGTATTTCCCTTTCAGTGACGCTGGCACCATGTGCAGCTTCCCAGATGAGTTCAGTTTTTTTAACAGCAACTCAGTCCATTCATTGTCACCCTGTCAAAAATAAATAAACAGGCAAAAATTAATGCGTAACTTTTATTAAACCGATTAAATAGCCTAGGAGTACGTTTAGTTCTGATTTAGCATTCCAGTTCGTCGAAAACATACTAATTAGGCAAAATCGTAAGGCTGAGAAATCTGCAGGAATCGAATGAACGATCCTCTCAGTCGGTCACCAAATATCCAACATTAAATGTCGCCATCTTTAAAATCACTCCGCCAACTGGTGTTTTTCAGTTAGTATATGTCGGCATTACTTAAATGCTGTACAGGATTTTTGCTGCTGGTATGTAGGTGCTTGCATGTAAAGCTCGTGTATTCGATTCCAATTCAAATACATCAACAAAAATTGATAAGTGATCCTATTCCAGACATTTATATTAAAACCCGCAGACACGTTCTACATAATTAGATATCCGCCAGCATATAATGGAACTGAGCGATTAAACAGTTACATGTTTGAAAAATTAGTTTGTTATTACCATTACAAAAATAAAAGAGTTTAAAACTAATATATCCCCACAACAGGGATGGAGGGAAATGTCACCATGGAACACTGTAAGCAAATTTATTTTATGAACTTTTGCATGCAGTCATAATCTTGTATCCAAGTTTTGGTCGCCATAGCAATATGAAAAACAAATATATTTACTTTTAGCCGGAAGACAACCATTCCCAGAATCCTCTCCGCCGGAACTTCAAATCGCGCATCTGTCGTCACCATTTCCTCAAACAACTTTGCCAATCTTACACCCTATAGTACCAGAGGAAAACAAAGATTAGGGCATTGCTGACAACAGAAACACTGACAGAAGGGATGCAATTCTATTAAAAATCGGTATCCCTTTGCCATTAAATTGGATTTGTTTAAATGTCTGAGCCTGTGATCTGCTTGTCTAACAACTTAATCATATTGTTTAAATTATATTGCATTTTACAGCATATGAAAATAATGAAAATCTTCAGTTTTCGGGTTAAAGCTAAACAACTTTTCTATACATGTTTAAGTTAACATGTAATTGTTTGTTCGAACAAAGAATCCCATTGTAGCATGTGGTTGCCTGGCTTTTCAAATTCAGAAGGCCTCCAAATTATTCCGTAAATTGTATAGGACGCCACACGATCGTAGTCATTATAAGACCTTTTTTGTTTTCAAATCAACAGATAAACATGGTGCATGTTGTCTATGATCCTTACACAAAAAATCCTAAATATAGGATATATAGGTTGTTGACCAAAATCCTATAGAATTTTTCAATATAATCAAAGAGGGTACTGTAAGTATTTTCAAAAGCCTATAGGATTTTTTTAATTATCCTATAGAATCCTATAGGATGTCAAAAATCTTCTAGGATCATATATGATTTTTCTGTAAGGGGATTTTCTGGGTTTTCATGCGTTTTTGTTGAGGACATCATCTATACGCCAAACCTAAATGTCCATATTCTAAAGTCTTTTGAAATTCGCTACGTTTACTAAGGCGTTGAGTGTGCATAGGCCAGAGAAAAGGCTTGTAGCGAACAAAATACTGGATATTGCTGGGTAATCATACATCTACCAAGGGCTAGCAGAATTTGAAACCATCAAGAACCATCTAGCTTTTCAACCCAGACCTCAACTGCGGGATAAACCTTCGCCTTGACTACCTTACCAGGTAGTCACGAAGCAGAGCACTACTTTTAGCCACAATGCAGCTGTTTAAAAATTTGAAAATGTGTTACTTGGTCAACATAAAATGGATTTAAGAATATTTAGTTCGTTATTACCTTTAAAAGGGAATAACAAAATCAGAATTACAAAAGCTTTATTTTAGCTAACTTCATTACAAAACAATACTTAAACAATCCTTTTTCTGTTAAAGTTAATGGTGAGGTCTTGTGTTTATTGGACACCTGCATGAGTAAAATAAATCGTCAAAAATTGAATATGGGCAGGTTTTGTTTTCAACCTTAGAAGTTTCCCATTTCCTCGTATGCACCACGTTTGGCGACTGATGTGTATTATATATCTTGTATCCAGACATGAGTTGATTCAGTTACAGATAACATCTCGAGATTAAGAACTATTTAGAAACTTGAATCTATAACATGTGATGATTCATCGATTTTAAATAATCGATATATCCCTGCCAATGTAATGACTTTTTTAGATGTACACAGTCTAATTAAAGCCAGACCTCAAAAAAGCTCCCCGTGTTTGAATTGTGTATATTCAATAAAGCGACAATCAAAACATGACGAGCTTTTTTTAAATCCGATTTTAATAAGATTGTACCAGAAGTCTATTAACTAGAAGTATGTAACTACCGTATAGTCATGTCCACTGCATTGTAGACCAGCAAGAATCGGGGACGTCACATTTCAGACAAGTTTGTTTTTAATTGTTAGGAATTCTGGGTAATTTCGTGCCTTATAGTTTATGTACTTCCGATTGTACATGTATATATTGTAATAATGTGGTGCCAGTGCCTCTTGCTTTGAAGAGTGTTTCACTAACCTACTGAATGGCACGCCGTCATGAACTAACCGCAGTTCTACGTAAAACCTAAATCAAATCCCGTAAATGAAATCCGCTAAAAATCTACTGCAGTCATATACCTGGCAGATCGTGCCTATTGCGTGGAAGCTTCTTACTACTTCTTTGATGATAATTTTTTTAAATTGTCCCATTTGATTTTACAAATGATACCTTTATAACATATAATTGCAACGACAACGTCATATCATTCATTATATGTCTTTTGCTTTAACAACTAGTATACTATTTTGTCCGGGCATGAATAATCTCAGTATATCGTTTTCTCTAATAATCGTCGCTGAGCAGCGTATTGTATTTGTAGTTCGTGACTACCCTAATGTTTTGAGGGCACAATCATCGTCATAATGCTCTCTAAATCTTCAGAGCTATTTTCCAGAAAACGCTATTGACATTTTCTATAATTAGGGAGGGGTCAATTATCTGTTGACCTTGTCGTGAACGCTCGTTAAAGAACCCATCGATTCGCGGGGAATTTTATTCGCGATAAAGCACGGACAGTCAATATGGCATTTACTTCTGATACCTCCCCTACAATTACAGCTTTACCGCGATTTCAGAATTGGTCGCTTGTTTATCAGACGGGCATGGCTGCAAAGCTGCTTCAGACAGAACTGGTTAGCCAGAAGATTCTCCAGAAAGAGGTGACCCAGGTTTTTTAATGAACTTTATAATGGATTTAATACAAGCATCCTATACGTATAAAAGCTCATTCCCTTTCTTTATATACATTGTTTTTATTTGCTGTATGAGAATTTAAGGGGCTGTTAAGGAGCGATAGATGGGTGGTCTTTTGGGGGGCTGATGTCTTCCACCAGGAGTGTTCTAAAACTTTAAAGGTAGACGAACGCAACCATAATTATGCAATTAATATTCCAACATAAAACTGTACCGCCTGATCTTGATTAAAACCATCTCATAGACTGTCACTGACCTCTCAGTAGTACATGTTTTATGTATTGAACTCATCGGGGAATATTCAAGGAAGAACGCAGAGTGTTTTAAATGGAGTTAAGGTTAGGTACGGATTCAAAATTGCTGGGATTCAGAGGCAGGCCTTATTTCAAACGTTTTCATACGACACAAAGTCGAATATATTTACAATTCAATGGGGTACGCGTTCGCGTGAAGGTACTGCCTGGTTCTAAAAGCAGGGGGAGATTATTAAGGGTATGCAACAGACATCGAATGTGTGACCTTTTTGTACCGAATTCAAGATGCTCATTACCGCGGCATAGACGACCGAGACAGAATGACAAATATTTTCCCCCATGTAAAGCTTCTGATGTCATTTGTTAAGGTAAATGTAGATCGAAAACGAAAAATTGTACGCCACAATACAACCAGAAATAAGGTTTCCTTAGGCTAAAAAAAATGAATCTTAATAGCTTAGTTAATGGTAGAAATATGTACAAGTTTACACTCAGTACGTGCTTTAAAATGTGGTAATAATACTCATAACCACTCAATTTCGCTCAAGATGGTGACATTGGTCAAATCAGGAAAATTCCAATTGATATTCCCTGGATTGTCGAATTTTGAAGTAGGACTATAAAAACTTTAAACAGATGTCAGACACGCAGGTGTGTTTGTTTGTTTGATTGGGGCTCAGTAAACGCTGACCACTAAGCCACGACCGCGGGACAGACACGCAGAAGCTTGGCAATAGTCTACCGATAATGAATTCATATTTCTTGGTGATTGTTGCGTTTACTGGAAGATTTGATTTGAAGCATGTGCTAATACCATCTCACACGGGAAATAATTAAGAAAGAAAAATTAGCCTGAGATTTTTTTTTTTTTTTTTTTTTTACGAACTATTTATTGCCATAGGGAACTTCGATTTAAGTTATGTAAGTTGAGAGATAGGACAACATAATTATGAGAACCGCGGCTCGTAGTTTAGGCGCGGAATGGATGCGGAAGACAAGCAGCAAATTCGCAACAACCTTATTGCTGCATGGTGATCATAAAATTATAGGACTGTCAAACAGTCGTGCTAATGAAGCCCTAACTCAGTCATCGTTCCTCCCCAGACTTTTTATTTTATCGAATTTGAAAGAACGCTTGTCAGTGGAATTGACACAAGGAAGCAACCGCACAAGCTATATGTACTAATTGATCAACCTTCGAATGTTCAGTTTTGCGTTTAGCCAAAACCAATCGTATTCACCCAAAGTCAGTCTATAACCATCAAGTGGCCAAGTGCCATTTGTCCGTTCAACACTGACGGCAAGTTTGACATAAACCTGGGCGCCATCACGTTCGTCCTGTGCTTGTTTGTTCGTTTGTTTAATTGGGGTTTAACCTCGTAGGCCTACTCAATGGTATTTTACTTATATAACGACGGATTGTCCACTTCACGCTGCTCCTTGCCTAATTACGGTGGAAAACAGGTAGAAACCCCCGTCAGAACCACGCCCGCAATATACCAGAGCCATGCACCATGTGACATTCATATACCTGAAGGTCGACGGACGGACTCCATCCCGTTAACAGTACAAGTAGGATTAAAGCGCTTCACTAGCCAGTTTTTCTCAGCCACTGGCTCCGTTCTTCCCATGAAGCCACGTGCGGTGTCTCTACCTGGCTCGGCGGGGCAGCCACGATTGCGGAAAATGCCCCATTGCTCGGCCTAGTGTACGAAAGTTTAAGTATCGTCCACTATAGAATCTCGCAAAAATACGACTCTTGTTAATAAGAGTAGGTCATTTCGGTTGACCATTACGGGAGATAACTGACATAACTATAGTTCACCATATGACTGAGTTAACGATGTGCTTATTTTTTTTTAGGTCTGAAGGTCTGTCATGTATAGATATGATGACGTCATCGGATCTACATTATTTTGAAACCACCTCTATAGGACAAAATTTGTATTATTTCCTCTGTCGCACATTTTACCCGAGGTGGTGGGGAAGGGGGTTGGTACAAATCAGCTGATTTATGTTGTTCATTTCAAAGCATGTGCCCAACATCTCTGGCGTTTTACATTACACGTTTTCGTGTAATATTATTGCTTTCATTCACCTCCCGATCTACCAATACCTCGGCCATTTCCGTACAGTAAATCATCTCTGATGTAGAGCGGTTCATTTCACGACAGGTAACTCGCATGGATTTACTTTCATCATATGACCGAGTAATCCACGTGTTTACCTCTGAAGAGAATTCCTGTGTTTTTTTTTATGATAACGTCATTGGAGCTACATGATTATTAAAATACTTACAGCGGATGAAATTTGAATTATATAAAAAAGGAACAGTGTGATTTTTTTCGCGAGAAACCGGTTTGTTCGGTGTGTGTTTTCATTTAAATACAAATCCTCGGACTTCTTTGGTTCATTTCCACGCATGCGCACAAAACATACGGCGGTTAAAATTACACGTTTTCGTGTAATATTTATTATTGCTTTCATTCGCCTCTGAGATAACTGTACCGTTACAGACACTTATCGAAACATGTATAAAGAAGGCTCCACTTACTTCCCGGACGTGTGCCTGGATGCCCTTGACCCCGAATGACCTTATTACGAACCAGAGTTTGAGAGCCCTGAATCGACGACTCAATGGAACTTGCCAGTGCTGAAATAAAAAGGAATAATTTTTTAAGTGTCTGTTCTTGAAAGCAATAATATAACCAACCGTATCACAGATTTTCAGCAAAAATATGTATGTATTAAAGTATATGTTTGATTGAAGCCACGACGATTGTGATTGGCTCGTCTCACGCCAACTATTGCGAAACGCAATAATTGAAATTAATGGCCGATATCGTTTTTATTTTTGTTTTTTAGTTTGGCGGTACGCCAAACTAAAAAAAAAAACAAAAACGATATCGGCCATTAATTTCAATTATTGCGTTTAAAAAACTAAAAAAAAAAAAACGATATCGGCCATTACAATCAAAGGGAAAACGTCTGGTTAATCTAACCACGAGCTTAGTTAAGTGGAGAAAAACCCTCAGAAAAACCTCTCATAAGACTGCAAATTCTGACAGGACATATAACTTGCCTTTAAATTGTTTCTCCTTGTTCGTAAAGCAATATGTTTATACAATGTTAATGAACTAATCAGTCTGGTCAGCGACTTGACGGACGAGATTTTGAGTAGATTTGGGTAGGACTGCGAGATAGGTAAGTAGATAGGTAATAGGTACGTCGGTATATAGGTGGGTGGGTGGATGGGCGGCTTGGAAGGAAGTAAGGTAAGTAAAACTGCTCTATATAGCTAATCTAAAAAAGGAACACAACAAGCACTCGACTATACAACAAGCTTCCACTTACCATGTAATCGATCGCGGCACCTGTAAAACAGAATAAACAAATTCAACATCTTGTGTTGAAATGACAGCCTTGCTTAAATAAATAATTTTCATTTACAAGGTGTAGTTGGATTTGTTATCCCCAGAAGTCTATTAACTCGAAGTATGCAACTTCCATATAGATAAGCTAACGGGCATTGGGGACCGAGCCCCATGTTATAACGTATCATGTGACGTAGCACACAAGGAAATTCGTAAGAACGCAACTTTAAATGTGATGCATTGTGGGAAACGTCTCGCTTTCCTCGATCATAATGATGTTTACCAAATGAAACGCATATATGTGCTATTAAATAGACCATTAATGACAACTAAAACGACAAGTATGACACGTTGTCCGAACGAAAACAATTGCTATACACAATGGATGATCAGGAACGAAGCTAGAGTTCCTCACAACGAAAATGATACGTGTCTGAAATGTGACGTCACCGTTTCTCGCTGGTCTACAATGCCGTGTACATTACTATACGGCAGTTACATACATTGACAGATTTCTGTTATCACTGATTAAAGAAAACTACGACCACCTGTAATCTGTTTCTCACATTAACGTGTAGGCGTAGAAATAATTTTCATAGTGTGATTAACAAAATTATCTTCCAGGCTTACCTGTATTGTCATGTTTAAGATATAGAGGATCCACGTTAAACGTCCGATGGAGGGCGCCACTGTTCTTCACCCTGGAAATAAAGTGTAACAAATGATACTTATACCACACTTAAATATGTACTCCTACATATCTGTGTACGAATACTGATAAAAAGAATTGACTGTCGTTGAAACTCCTCACTGTATAGGTAATGAGGGAGGAGAATATATGTGTAGACAGTTTGTATGAAAAGCAATTTTCTCTCTACATGTGACCAAAATACATGGAAAAGGTCAGGAATCAATTTATTTTAAGTATATCAAGAAAATTAAATAGGTTTAAAGATTAAAATGCTGTATGTTAATTTTCTACTGCAAATATATTTTGTTCTTTTATTGTACGTTTATTGTAAATAGGTTAAACCACTCTATAAATGTTGTATAAATTTGGACCAGTTAAATATCATTACATCATTGTTGGTTTTCTATCGTTAATTTTAACCTCTTTTTGACTTATATGACGACGTATTGTCCACTTCACACTATTCCTCGCCCTATTTCGGTTGAAAGCCGAGAGGAAACCATGTAAAAATCACCCCTGCGATTGCCGGAGCCATATCTCGTGACTGACTCATATATCTAAAGCACAATTCACACCAATTCGCACGAACATAATGTAAACACTACTCTTTATGTGATAAAGTCCATACTTTATGCTACTGTTGCGCGACAGTCGCGCTGCAGTAGCATGTTCTCTAACATTACATTGTGACATTATTCGTCTGCATTGTGTTGGCCTGAGCGTGTTTACCAATGTTAGAGCAAAGAGATGAAACGTGTCGTGCAGCGCCCAGTGTGAACAAGACCCAAGCGACGCGACGTCGCGTCTGGCCCGTGTGAAGTAGCCCTACGGGTCGACAGACGGACTCGATCCCTTGAACGGTACATCGAAGTAAGCCGCGGGCCCCATATTGGATTTTAAAAAAGTCACATTGGATCCGATGTCACGCTACTCCATTGAAGGAAGCGTTTCTGTACCAAAAACATGACGTCATAATTAGCAGCGTCATTGGGACAATGTCGAAAATGACAAAATATTTTCTTATACGTCATAATGTTATCTCTTCACTACGTTTTTTTCATAAACCTGCCAATGTTCTGAAAAATACGTTTATATTTGCAGCTCAGTTCTCCTTTCTTAACTATGCTTATCGGTGTATAATAAAAAGTTTTTATACACAAGTGAATCCAATATGAGTTTTATGTACACGTCCACATCGGGTTGAAAGTCCGTATTGGACTGGACGCTTTCGACGGCTCGTCCATTGCGGATTTCCTACCCGACTAGGACTCCAAGCAACGGTCTCTTCTCGTTGCCAATAGGAGACCCGAAAATGTTGTCAAGGGAGCTAATTCAATCTTTGACAAGCGGTCCTCTGACGTCACAGCATTCGTGAAACATCGGTTGTGACGTATGACGTCACATACATTGTAACGTCACTAAAGTGTCCATGAATCTGGACCATTTTAACGTCAAAGGACCCTATTGGATATTTCGATATTTCGATCTGAAGAAAGCCAGATGCCAAGATAAGCTGATAAAATGATTTAACCACAATAAAGTTATGTGCGAAATCAAATATAATATAGTATATTTTATATATGTGCTCTGTTACTGATACAAAGGTTCAAGGCTATTTTGAGTATGAATTCTTAGCCTCAAAAGTGTATCCCCAGTATTGATTCTCTATAGAAACGTCACGCGTCCCACTGAGCACTTAAATTGTTGAAAGCCGTCAAGCATAATTGATTACACTTCTATGATTTTTTTTATTCCATACAGCCTCATATCAATAATTCTTTCACAATCAAATCGAAATGTCCTTAATAAATAAAGCTTAAAATATATATTTTTTTTAAAATCTGTATATATCTGTATTTTTATGTGAAAAATCTCTGCTGTTGATTTCGTTGCCCCAAATATCATCTAAATGAACCTATTAATACGCATAGAGACACCATGCGATAGAAGACTCACAATCTATGTTATGACCTAGTTTAATTGTGAATTGTTTCCTTCCATCCGTAACAGTTCTTGAATCAAAACAGCACAGTCATAGCAAACAGTTAAAAAGATAATACAGTTTTCCTCCAACGTTCATCCTTTGACAAACACATGTTTTATTTATAGTTACATTCGAGATCACCTCAAACATGCAACAAAAAAAAAAAACAAATCTGCTTGACCCACGAACCAATTAATGAGTAATCAAAGCGATAAAATGTGTTTTACTCAGGTAAAAATTTGCTAGGATGCCACCTTAAAACAGGACAACAAAAGATTTTGAAAACAAGGCAAAGTGTTTTCTATATAACCATGAATAAGATCTACCTGAGAAACTTACCGGGTGTGATCGAGTTCAAGCACCTGTAAATTGACCACTCAGAACACAACGAAGTTGTTATCGGGAATACATAATTTTGTTAAAGCACTTACTTTTGGTAACAATATAAAACTTTGTGAGAAACAGATGTTATTTATCGAAGGATATCCCCTCTCTTCAGTGTTCTGATCGAGTAATATCTCGTTGAGCGCGTGATCGCTTAACAGAGCCCAACAGTCGCTTTCTGCAGCATTTTCACACCATTGTTATTGGACAAAAAACGTTCAAGTAAATGATTGAATTAAAAAAAATTATAAAGCAATTAAGGAATAAAAACAGAGGCAGATTTCTTACCACATTGCAGTACAATCGAAATGCACCATCATCCACTTAGAAGGATTGAAAGCGAAGGTCTGAGCGTGTTCTATGCCCTCCATATACTTCCTGTATTCGGGACAGATGAATGCGGTACCGGCGTAAGCTGCGTCTATGTGCATCCACAAACCTTCGTCTTCACCTGGCAATAGTCATGGCAATTTGATAAACACATCTGATACACTTTATCATAGACAAACGTTTTAGCAACATTCATTTTAGCATAAAGGTTTGATTTGATTAAGGTTTCAGTTTAGTGTTAGGCCTACTTTGTGTTAGTTTTAGAGTACGGTTTTGAAATTAAGTTTCTGTTCCGGTATGAAGGGTTGAAACAAGCAACCCTCCTGGTCTCAGGCTACATCATCATTATTTTAGTTTATTCGTTTATAAGACTAACACGGCTATCTTAAATTTATTTACATTCAAGACATTCACAAGTATTTTTCACTGAAATAAATGTACATAGTTTACAGTATTTGTTTTTCTGTACATGGTTTAACATTGAATTCCGTTTCTATGGTGGGTCAAATGGAACATAACTACATGTATTTTAACATTGCCTACATGTAAATAAGTAAAATTATTTCTAATATACACGAGTAGATATAATTTCTACTGGATTTTAAACATTTTATCCTCGGTATATCATTTGCACGAAGGAAATACATTTAGTTGCCCTATAATAAACGAATCCACTCATCTGAACTCGTTCGATGACCGACTTGTTTCAAATGACTGACGTGAAGTATATCGCTTCATCATTGGATTGTTTGTTTGTTTGATTGGTGTTTAACGACGCACTCAAGGGTATTTCACTCACATGACGACGGACTGTCCACTTCACACTGTACACAGTCTAATTACGGTGGAAAACCGAGAGGAAACCTCGTAAAAACCACCCCCTGCGACTCGCTCATATACCTGATGGTCGACAGGCGGACTTCATCCTGTGAACGTTTTATCGAAGCAAAATCAGATAAGGAAACGCACAAGCTACCACTAAGCCACGGCCGCGGGCCTCCTTCATCCTTTGAATATTCACTATCTTGTCATCACGTGGTGCGTTGTGTTAGGCCTATATATACTCGAAAATAGATCGCCTTGGATAGGTATTATTTCTACTGTAGCTGTTTTAATTTTAAGCGAGCATAAATGATTTGTTCTCATGTGGAAATGTTTAACCCAGGGTAGAAATAATTTCAAATATTTCTACTTAGAAGAAAATATTTTGAATTGAGAAAATTACCAAAATCCTAAGCAATCGCCCTGCAACTATAAATTGACAAGGGAGGCAATTCAATCTTTGCAAGGCGGCCCTCTGACGTCACAGCATTCCTGAAGGTGGCGTTTTTACATGACGTTACACATATGTCTAAATTGTTGCTAAACATGCCCTGAATGGCAGCCGTTTTGACGTCAGAGTACAGCCTGCAATGCCCACTATTTTACACTACGAGATTCATATGTAACACTTTTACGGCCATACTCACATATCGGACCGAGCTCTTTGAGGTTGTCAAATGCGCACGCTCCTGTGGTGCCAAGTGTGCAGCAAAGCTGAAAAATAATAAGAAAGATTTATTTATCAATTAGTTCAAGACTTACATTTTTATTTGGTTCGAGATTGTTTTACGGTCCAATATTTCTTAAGATTTGTTTTACTTTTAACAACAGTTGTATTTCTTGGGAGTTTACTTTAAAACGTGAATGTTTAAATTGTTACTTTGGGCCAAAGATCTTTTTATTGGACTAAAATATGTCAGTCTGGATTTTTTTCCACTTTGGGCTGCCATTTGTTAAACTTGACTTGTGAAGCGTTGCGATGTTGGAATTCGTGGATTATACTCTTCCACACCAGCTCACTACTTACAAAGAAAGGAATGAGCCCGTCCTTTCTATCACTGTCCACCGCTTCTTTGAGTGTGTTTCCACGTAAACCAAGTCTGTCGTCTGAGGGTAGAAATCTCATCGTCACTAGACTTATTAACCCGGCTTTTTCTACTGAGGAATGGGCCTGTGAACAGAAATAGAAAGATCAATTGGTTGCTTGGCTGAATGACTGACAGACTGGCCGACCAGCCGATTGGATTGTTGATTGATTGATTGATTGATTGACTATTATTTACGCTATAGAAATGTTAGATCTTACAAGTCACTGTAATATATCGGCATACAAATATACCCTCATCCGTCGATAAACGACTCTCTGATAAAGGGAAGGGAGGTATTTTCCGCGTGCCGACACGATGTTTTTTTTACCTAGTGTAAAGGAAGATTTAATTTCCATCAAGAACAACATGTGACATTTCATAGTCTAGTTCGAAAACTCCCCTATCATATAAATAAAATAATTTTAGGTACGGTGATAATCGCCAATAAATAAATAGTTTATTGAATATTTCTAAATCGATACTACTATGATATGCTTTAAAGAATGACACAGGGTGGTCAAAAAAGATCTGTCAAAAAATTGATACGCATGATAAAAAACAGATAGGCATACTATACATGTATGGTTTGGAGACATGAAACGCCATTCAATCTGTTATTTCAATAAATTGGAACATTACTATATGTTATGTACCTCAGCTTCGCACGTCCAGAATTCTGCTATGCTTTCTGTTGAAAAACAAAAATGGACAAAAAATAATTACCTGATCTGAACAATACCCCACAAGTCTCGCGTTAATCTCGGCGTTGTCGAGATCTGGGTGGATAGTGCTGTAATATCTTAAAGCCTCTGACCTTGCTGCGAGAATGGAAACGAAGGTCGCATCACTAGCTGTCGTCTGCAGAAAAAAATAAGGATAAAAAATTAAAATAAATGCTTCAACCAAATAGTATATTAGTTATTGATTTCAACAAATGATTTTGTAATAAATTTGCTACATTAAATATGTCTAAAAGGCGTGAATAAAACTCCAGGGAGCTTCCATGGCATCACAAAGTAGATTTCCTAATATAACATTTTGTAAGGTGGATAACACTTTTAAAAATTAGTAACGCAAACTAACATACAGATAAATGCTTCAATAAACTAAAATTGTTCTCAATAAATATATTCTCATATATTTAAACATATGGATGCCCTTCCCCATATCCGTTGACTATGACAAATTCTCTTAAGGCACATTCTCACGGTACATTTGTCGTTACGACGTAAGGGGATTCCCCTTATTTGCAGCATTTCATTGGACAATAAAGAAATTCGAAACAGTCGACCAATCAAAACTCTGCAAACAACGGAATTCCCCTGAAGTCGTTACTACAAATGGCACCGTGAGCGTGCGCTTTTAGCGTGTGATAGGTGGCATGTACAATAAATCGGGAGCATATGACAGGCGACGTGGGATAACGAATCCGATCTCTCTTGAGGTGGTTTTGTATTGTGCCTTGTGTTTGCCCTGTCTTGTTTTGTTTTATTTTGGGTCTTGAAAAAATGTCGCTATCCAAGTGTAATAACTTCAGGTATGACGTAAAAGCCAAATCCAACAACAAGGAACCAGACGGAGAGCTCTATGACGTGTCCAGTACAAACCGTTTCCGACCAGGATCCGCTACTTGTATCCACTAATCGTCACAATTGTCTTGATAACATAACACAACTCACCACTTGTTGTCAATTCTATGGTTCAGTATATCTATAAATCCCTTTTTTGTAACATATTTACCTAATTAAGAAACAAACCAAGTAAATGGTCATTACCTTCTCCCAAGATACCTGTAGGTGACCCATAACAAGTCGAAAATAAAATCTATTTAGAAACTTGTCTCTGGGAGTTTATCTACGGCATCAGCCTATTCGTCGATTTAATTAATCAATATCACTTTGCCGTTTTGGCTACTTTTAACAAATACAAATCCTTGAGCGGATGGCAGACCGAATAACCACACACCTGAATTACACCTCCGCCCATTGTTTGTTCGTTGCTATGGAGAAATACTGTAGGCAAGCCAATCATCTTCCCCAACCAATCCATGACTATGGTTTCTAGCTCGGTACATGCTGGACTTGATGCCTATAAAGAGAAAGGAGGGAATTGAACTCCTTTAATTAATGGGAGTCTCGGGAAGTTGGCAAGGGAGGTTATTTTATCTATGTAAAGCGGTCCTCTGACGTCAGAACATTCGTATTAGTGAAGCTTTAACATGACGTCAAACACATTTTTGTATTGTGACGTTAGTAAAAAAGTCCATGAATCTCGACAGTTTTGACGTCAGAGGACCGCATTCAATGGAACATTACGAGATTCCCATTAAGCTACTGAGTTTAAAGGCTTCGATTCGTGTAGTTGCCCTACATCGAGATTCGAAGTAGGTCTTCAATTCCTCGAAACGAATACATTCTTTATCTTTTAATTTGGTAAACATGCCTAAAATGTGGAAGTTACACGACTTTCTACTAAAGTTCCAAGTCTACAGTCAGATTGGAAGTGGAAAAATGACAGGTTAGAAACACATTTGAACCATATTTCCGTATTTTGTTCCATGCTAATGGTCGATTTCAAGTCTCGTTTGGTATATAATATGTTTCAGGAAGTTCAGTACAGTACATCAATACTATTGTATAGCGCTAATTGAACCCATAATTGCCGGTAATCCAGAAAAACATGAAATTACACAGTTGTAAGCACTACGTTGTATTTTTCTATCGTGACAATGGTAGTCTCGGGAAGTTGGCAAGGGAGGTAATTTTATCTTTGCCAAGCGGTCCTCTGACGTCAGAACATTCGTGATAGTGGAGCTTTTACATGACGTCAAACAAATTTTTGCATTTTGACGTTAGTAAAAA
Organism: Mopalia muscosa; assembly: GCA_031763545.1. Classification (NCBI taxonomy): domain Eukaryota; kingdom Metazoa; phylum Mollusca; class Polyplacophora; order Chitonida; family Mopaliidae; genus Mopalia; species Mopalia muscosa. The sequence goes on from JARFOD010022195.1 coordinate 27,259, forward strand.
GTCCATGAATCCCGACCGTTTTGACGTCAGAGGACCGCATTCAATGGAACATTACGAGACTCCCATTAAAAATACCCCTTTGAAACTAAGTCTTCAATTAATGTTCATCGTTTTTTAAGTCATGTTTTTTTGTGTGGGTTTTTTGGGGGTTTTGTTTTTAAATATTTGTTGAAACCAATTAATTTATAATTAAGTCATCAATAAATGGGATTTTGTTTAAAATATTTGACGGAATTAAATGGCAGAGTGAGAGTAACTTTTATGAATTATGAGTTGAATACAAGTTTATTTGATTTCTTTTAGGCATGATAACTTCAAACATTGGGTCCATGTTGAGACATGTTATCACTTTTGGTATAAGGTAAACGAAACAACGTGTCAAGTACCTGGGTATTTCCGCTGCTTCTGCATATTCGTATTTACACGGGGAATTTGATTTCGACTGAAATAAGGATAAGCCGGGAGGATGATATTTGTCCCTTTAATTCGCGATATACTCGAGATTATGGTTTTATGAGAACAAACATTGTATAGAGCAAATATAACATAATGTTTGAACAGTTCCCAGAACAATTGGTTCAGGCTTGGCTGATGATTTGGTTATTTGATGGATTGATACAAGCACTGGCGGTTCCAAGGCCATACCCTGGTGTAAGGGTGGATGGTGGGGTGGGAATGGGTGGATAAGGAAGTGTGGTGGGTAGCAGGGATTGCGCGCTAAATACAAAGAGGGTAAATTTGTTATAGATCGATGTTTGTTTGGTGAATTATGACACAGGAATTTCACTAGTTACTTGTGCTAATAATTTGTATGTTCTGGTTTGAATGTATTTTATAGGAAGCGATAATATTTGTTTTGGGCGGCGCGATATCTAGAAATAGCACAACAGACCAGCATACACTACAATAACAAATCAACTTATCCCTACGTTTGACACGCTTGAAGAAAGAGGCAATACAATTTACAGTTGCTACATCATTAGCCTCATACTACAGTTTCATCATCAACTTATTGACTATGTAATTTGCTTTGTTTTTCCACAAAAATCTTTTTGGCAAATTGCTAAAAAAAAAAACCTGTTGTCTAACGTAGATCTTCCTTTCAAACAGGAAAAAATTAAACTCTCTGCATGAGGAGGGGGGGTGGGGGGGGGATAGAAAGAAGCCAATTTGACGTAATCAATATCCGTTTGGAACGCAACAACACTACGTATGGTAGACTGTTAGCCATATATGGTCAACAGGGTAAAGTTCAAAGCGAGACACTTATGGCGGGCTGACGCGGGCATTTTGACCAAGCTCAAGTATAACAATTTAAACTGACGTGAGACAAAAATTCTAAGGTGATATAGTAAATAAAAACACATATTTTTCTTTGAAATGAGGCAACTTGATTGGCTGATTTTACACCTAGTCATTTTTAAACACTTATGTCAGATAGTGTCGACTTAAGACACACTCGGCCTACCATAGACAACTTCTGTTTGGAACGCGCACTACACCATATATGGCAAACTGTAAAGCCGTGTACTACAGAGGCTTAATTATCTTCCTTGGAGTTACCAAGGTGTAATGCATTTGACTAAAAACCGTCGCTGTCTTGCCTCCATGCCTTACGATAGCTAGATGGTACTTGATGGTTACAAAACGGGTGCAATGATCTCTAGATAAACTCAATTAAATACATCAACTTTTAAAATTTTTTACGAAACAGTCGTGAACGAAATAAAAAATTTGTTTGAAAGGATTTGTGTTTTCTTGGCGGATGTTGGCTATGTCTATCATCTAGTGTCATAATGACTTAAATATAGTCACGAGGAAGAGGTGTATACTTTTTGACATACTAAATAGCATGCACCCCATATCTCTGGCACAATACATGGGTTTACAGTTTGCCATATATGGTGTTGTTTGTGTTCCAAAAGGAAGTTGCCTCACTTTGAGCTTTTTGACCTTATTAAACATATATGGCGTAGACCAATATTATTCACTTCCGTTTTGTCAGCCTCGAATATAGTTCTTAGTAAAAATGGTGTGTAGTCTTGTTATATTTATTCTGGCCCTGGGAATTGTTTTTTTGTGAAGTATTTGGTATTGATGTGAAGTAATTGAGTGGAGGTGTCTGGTCAGTATAATATTATAGCCTAAATAGGTCACATTTCATGTATTTATCACCATTTGATGGAGGGGGGATTGGGCTGTTGTTTACATTCTGAGCTGGCTTGACAACACCTATAACCGTTCAGGCTCTGCAACTCAAGATTTTGCGGGTCATGGTTTGTCAAGATTTGAACTCAGAACTCCAAAAAGACCGATTAAAGTATGTGCCAGGGGTTTTTGCTCAACGAAAGTTTGGGAGGTAGCTGTGGAGCCAAACGTTAACTTGGCGACTTATGGCAAATTAATGGTGGTCTTATGCCAACTGTAAACTCCTGTATACATACAAGCAAGATATGATTTTCTCTCTTCTTGACATGCATTGTGAATTTTTCGAATAGACTTGCAACTCTGTCAGATTCGGAATGGTTTATATTTACACAAATAACGAAATTATACTGCCACTCTTAAGCATGCATAGTGACGGCCGCTGTGGGCATTTGCTCGTTTTTGCTGATATACTATACTAGAAAGGTATTCGTATACATTGACCATGGCCATGCCTTTGGAAGACTTAATGTGCATTCTCATGAAGGAATTGTTTTTAAAGTAAAGTAGACCTTATTGGGGGATTCCCCCATTGTTACATTTAGATTGGTCGAATATATATTTCTTAAATTTTCTACGCCAATTCAAATGCCGCATATAAGATTAATTCCTAGTCCAAAAGAGTCGGCTTTGTATATTATTCGCCGTAGGCTATACCGGTACTTAACAAGGACACATATGAAATATCGGAATGAGGGGAATCCCCCAAAGTCGTAAATTTTTTTTATACAAAACGCACCGCGAGAAAGCACCTCAATAATACTTCTGTCCAATATTTTGAAACATTTTATTTATACAGCAGCTTCCTCTTTCTACGTGTGTAATTTGGTAGTAAAGATTTACAGTGCTGGGAATTTATGAGACAGTGTTAATGAGCCTGGCTCCAAACAAAAGACAGTTAAATTGACAAAGGTGATATAGGCTCGATTCTCTAAATTACCTCCCGTTACCATTGATTAGCCTTGGACACTAGGTGGCGATTTGTCGTCTGGAACACACTCACATGATACAAAAATAAAGCATAAAGTAAAAGAGATAACTCATATGATATTATGGAAAACCGGCATGAAACAATTACAACTCAAGTGACACCAAGGAGTTTTGCCACGTGAAACCGTTGAGACTCGAACACAGCTTACTTACCCACGTGAAACCAAGGCAACCGATGGCATCCGCTAACATATCGCCCAGAAGAGAAGGAAATGAATTCAAGGCCGGGAAGTAAGCGTGCATGTGTGGACTCTGCCAATGGGTAATCTGAAATTAGCAAAAGTAGAATACATTGATAACAGTTAAAGTAGAAGAACATTTATTACAATTTGGTGTGAAGGACAATATGTGCCGAGCGCGGTCAAGCTGTCTACATACATTTGTCAAATAAAGCTAAAGATGTTTCAGTTTATTTCTGGGTGACTTTTCTTCTCAAAACTCTGTTACACCCACCCTCAAAGGTAACTTTCATAGTTGTCTTTCTTATTTATTAAGAAGTACAAAATATGTCCAATATTTACTCATTTGTTGTACTATTAACTCTTTATCCCAGTTTAGTGTGATAAGTTCATATTGTTTTTCATTTCAACTCACCCCCGGCATAATAACTCTCTCTACATCTTGGAAAATATCATCCCACGCCTCCCCTGATTCAGGGGCTGTTTCCGGTACCAGAGTGCGCATGTAGCCAGGTGAGACATTTGGAAAGACTCGCCTTTTTCGAATTCCTTGCAGGTAATTTGCGATGTAATCCACCATTTCCTTACCTGGAAAATAACAAACAAAATTTACCCATTTGAAAACTTAATAATATGTTCTGAGCGTATAGTAATACTGTTTTACCACTGAATAAGTTTTTCTTGGCGTTTCGTGTCTGTGTTAGTGCATCTTTTTTTTTTTGTACACTCCCGTCATGCAATGCCACTCGAAAGTCCTGGAATGTACATGCGCACATCATCCCGCAGACGCCAAACCATTGTCGTTTTTATGGCATGCAATCTTTCAAATCTACTGATAAACAAAGTTTAAGATGTATATAGACTTCATATTTCCCATATATATCTAGTTCAGAACATAATGTAGTATAAATCTTAATTTACTTTGCAGAATTCCATAGACATATGATATATAGGTTTATCTAGCCGATGCGAATAGTTTGCAGACGCTGATGATTGACTTCCGGCAAAAAACAAATTTCCGATTTTGATGAATATTTATACGTCTATCACGGTCGAAAGTAATGATGATATCCCAGTCACGATAATCCCGCGAGATGTAGTGGCACTCTCAATCAATTGGCTGATCAATCAGTCAACAATCAAGTCAGTCTGTCATTTAGTCGGTCGGTCGGCCATCATTAAGTTGGTCAGTCAGTGGATGTGTCAACATGTTACAGGGCACTTTAGTGGTAACGTTAGATCTGTCTACCAGGTATACTCTGGAGTATTTTGTACAAATAATTTATGCATATGTTAAATACACTAAACTCCATAAACTACTCACATGAATTAGAATTCAATGCTAATGTTTATCACAAATATACATATAATGGTACGAAAATACCCCCAAAAACCAAACTGCCTACCCTAGAATATTTATCTGTAACATCCGTTTATTGTATATTTGTTAGATCTGCCAGCTTGGTGGTTAAAAGGAGCTTCTTGTTGCCTTGGTGCTCTCAAAGAAAAAGTTTTGTCGCCTTCGTTTTTCGCCACGTGCTTGTAATCAACAAATATTGAAGGTTTATTTCAATTGTTTGGACCAGAAACGTATTGCTATGAAAATATAAGATTTTACAGTTTCTTTTGTAAACAGGCCATAGCGTCAATAGGTTTGTCCATTAACTAAAAGACCAAAACGGATTGCCATGATTTAAATTGCTATTAGAATTTTATGAAAAGGCGAAACCAGGTGTTAAGTTATGTCACATGTATCTGAAAATAAGATAAAGGGTTCCCGGTACTTTAAAAGGTAACAGCTCATTTTAAGAGATTGTAGTAATTTACAACTATGTACCGAAATGTGAATTATGTGATATTTTACTCGTTCCTATAGCTCAAACGGATAAGAATTGTTCTGTGACATCGATATAGCAACGAGGATGCCACATAAAGAAACGGAAGCAATATGCTGTAGAGGAAATGAAACATTTATAAAATTACGATAAGTCTTGTGTTCGGAATACAATTCTTTGAGTCGAGTTCAAAAGCCTGATATTATTATGCAAATTAATTACATTATGCAAATTAATTACATTTGCATAATTTGATTGGTCGTTTATACGTCGTAGAAGAACAACATAGCAGTGCGCCAGTGTCACTTGATAAGGTCATCTTGACATTGCAGTTATCAGAAGGTAAGGTGCAAGCCAGTCATCAATTTCCTGAAATTGTTTGTAGCTAGCTGTGCAATGCATTCATTGGTTAGTATTTAACGCCGCCTGTAAGGTTGTTTCGCTTATATGTATTGTAACAGCAAACGGTTACACTAATGTCACCATGAATATGTTAGGCCGGCGATAAGCGTATGACCGCCACGTTCGCTACACTCTTAGAAATAATGGTTCGGTAAGAGGTTTTTTTTTTTAGAACAAATGGAACCAAAACGACAAAAACGGTTCTTTAGAAAAGATGGAACCATCTATATGGAACTATACGATAGAACAGTTCTTTATATAAAAAGAAAGGCAGAAGTACTTGGAACACTAATAATACATTTTGACTTTAAATCCTAATTGGATAACCTCTTAAAAGGCAAATTTGAATTCATGAATTGTATCGCTAACAACATTACTTTAGTTGATTTGTTATTAATTGTATTTATTGTAGTTATGGTGTTGAAAGACATTGCAATAAAAAAATGAATAGATTTAATAAACGAAAACTTTCTAAATTGATGAATTGAAAATCTATCTTAGTGTTCAATAATGTACCAGGAAAATATATCCCTAGGCGTCACGAGCAGGAAACAGTGATATGTTACAAAACATTCACATAGCACGTGACATGGTGCAGTCATTTAAACTAAAAGCGTACAATACGTCACAGCTACGTGATACCGCCAGCGACGTCGTTACATGGGTCGGGGCCGAGGTGGGGGTGGGGGTGGGGGGCATGAAGGGTTAAATTGCCTCCTCATAAATGTTCTGGCGCTCTTAGTTGTTCAACGGTTGATGTAAAAGTAAGACGGTCAGTCGCACCATATATTGTGTTTGGCTAACCAACGTGCACACTTGTTTGTGTTATATAGTGGGTTTCAGGGTCCGGGTGCTCGAAGCACTATTAAATTTAATTCTCTATTAGATGACGTCACATCATGTTGAAGGTCTACCTTTAATTCAGTAGTAATTAATTAATCTGGTGTTAGTGGATATTACTCTTTCGAGCAACTGGTCCCAATATTTTGCCGTTTGTGATCATTCAGTGGAGGGAAATACACAGGAATGTACACTAAAACATTACAACGGATGAAAACACAGCTAAACACAATCAGGAGTTCAATCATTTACACATTTACAGTTTGGGCTGTTTTCTCCGATTTTTATCTTTCGTTTAAATCGTTTATTTATCGAAAATTATAAGAACTTAGTCTTTGTAATTTTTCACACACAATCTTTAAGCCATTGTCTAAAAAAAACGTCATGCTGGTGTTTTTACTGATTATCGTTTTGTCATCAAATACTTTTAACGGGTGACTTTTTTTATCAATTATGCAAAACTCAATTTAGTTTAGAAAAACCCTATGAAGGTATTTTATTTTAAATACTGGTCTACACATACATGGAAGTTTAAAGAACAATAAGAGTTTTAAAAAAGGGTCCATTTTAAAAAGTTTGTTTAAGTTTTTGTTTAGGGGCCTCCGCGGCGGAGTGGTCTAGAGTGTTTGCTCTAGTGAGTGTATGCTTTAGTCCACATATCCCCCCCCCCCCACACACACACACACACCTCTGGAGTCGCGGGTTCGATTCCCGTGAACCGTATGTGGGTTGGTGTGCCAGAAACCAGCGGAAGGCCGTGGGTTTTCTGGGTAATTTACCACCCAGCCAATGGTTGGGATTTAATCCTGTTGATCCAACATCGGATGAATAAAGAATAATTGTAGTTGTAGATTAAAAAGTACCATAATATAAAATATTTGAATCTTTGAAGTCCTCTTTTTTCTCAACATATATTTTGTTCATAAATAATAATGTTAGAAATAACCGCAAAAGTCACAAAAATATAAGGTTCGCATATTTTACTTAAGAGCGAAAAAAGGACAGCAATACCTCACTTCCAAATTTCAGCTTGCTCGTCATTTGCCTAAGCCGAATTCTAATCCTGACACGGCCACTGTTTGCTGCTCAACAACAACAACAACAACAAGTCTCGGTATGGATATCCGACCTCAATGTAGCAGGGATAGGTCATCGTGAAATAGACCAAGCTTTAACAGGATTTAGGAAATCAAACTAACATCATATTATTAACATGGAATAGCAGCTGAGCGTGTAATTTATTTCGGTATCGATTCCTTTTAAATCAACTGAGTCGACAAATTTACTGAACTAACTAACTTATTGTCTTTCGGGTCTTTGTTCTCCAGTTTATCCGGCAAATTTCCCCACTTTTAATTCAATTAATTAACGGCGTAATTAATGGATAATGCAATTATTGTTAGAAATCTCAGTTAGTTAATCTTATGACTTCACAAATATAATATAAAGCCTTAGTTTTGCAAAAAAGAGTTGTGCTTCTTTCTGATGCAAGATAGCCCACCGCTTCCCCCCCCCCCGTTAAAATATTTTACCCATAACACTGGCAACAGACATTATTCATTCATTCATTCATTCCAATCCTATATACTCACTCATTGGTGTATATAACAATATTTTTGCAATCCGCAATCAATTCGCAATCAAAATGAGTGAAATTAAGCATACGTATGACATATTTTAATATGTAATAATTTTAATATTTTACAATATTGTAAAAAAAAAAATTCACACGCAATTCCCTTGCTGATGACAAAGACACCCCATCGAGGTGTCATTTTTTTTAGCACGAGCCTCCAGACGGATCTAGCACTGATCGAGGAGTCCATTTACCGGGACAATCCTATTTTATACATTCAATGGAACCCAAAACCTATTAATTTATTTACAATTAAATTAATCTGAGATTTATTTGTTGAAGTTGAAATGTATATACGTGTGACCTAGATTATATTACTAAACAACCGGAATCAATGCCGACTCCCACAAAGAGGCAAAATATCGTGATTGTTTACTATAATGATCTAGGTCACACGTGTTTTTGAATACGGACTGAATACTTTCCAATTTCAACAAATACAGCCAAAAAATTATTTATTTGTAAATAAATTGATAGGTTTTGGATTTCGATTTTTATGTTTAACAAATATTTAACAATTAACTTTTCAGAAAACCAACTGTACGATAACAGGACCATATGACGGCCATTTTTTTTTTTTTTTGCAACGTTTAAAATGACAGATTCTGTAGCCGTGGTCGAAGTTTGCGCGAGAAGTCTGGTTTACGCGAGACTATCCTTAAGACGGGACAAACATTTATCGAGTAGTCCACCTTCTAGGTCAATTGCAAGTTTCAAGACGAGACAAACACCCAATCGATGACTCCAATTTCCAGGACAATCTTCAAGATGAGACAAACACCCCGGTCCATCGAGGAGTCCACTTTCAAGGACAATTTTGAAGACGGAACAAACACCCAGTTGAAAAGTCCGCTTTCCAGAACAATCTTCAAAAAGGGATAAACACCCAATCGAGGAGTCCTATTTCCAGAACAATCCTCAAGACGATAGCAACAGCCCATCGAGGAGTCTAAGTTTAAGGACAATCTTTAACGAGGGACAAACACCCCATCGAGGATTCCTGTTTCCAGGACAATCCTGATTGTACTAAAATAAAAAAGCCGAATTGTTTAAATTTACTCTAGCGCCATTCATATGCATGTACCTAAAGGTAACTATATTTATAAAATGGTGGATGATAGAATGCTGGTCATCACTACTAACTTTTAATACGTCAAATCTTCTATGAGGCCACACACTCATGTTCCACGGACTTTATGGTTTGATGAATTGATGGATAATAGATGGGTTTGTATTTTAGGCAGTTATAGCAAATTATCAGAAATTTGTGTTCAAGGGCCGCTATGTATGCACAAGTCATGGGGAATCATGAAGATTTCTGTACGGTAGTGCATTGTATCACTGCTTTCTGCCGTGTCATCTTATCACCGAGACGATCTGCACCTCCTGAGGCTGGGATGAAGCTCCCTGTTGCCCTGGTGCTCTCAGAGCTTAGGGGCAAAATGAAGCCGATCTGTTTGCTATGTCTTTATAGCGAGCGTTGTATTTGGGCTGTCTTGTCTTAGTTTGTTGAGGGTGGTTTCCTTCATTGGGCTCACACGCAGCATCTGAGTAGAAACCCCAATCAAACAAAACCTGCAAGTCTTTCACTATCAAACTATTGGAAGCTGATGTAAAATGTCGACAATGCCGTGTGACAAATGACATTTTATTTTTCTTGGAGTAACTCTTTGGTACGTGTCCAGCTGCTTTATCAATTTTGTCTCATTTAGGTACTACATTTTGTAAAGAAACAGCAATAGTGTATTCATTTGCTGCATATTGTAATCAATAAAATTATTGCTTGTGTGTATATATATTTGACATCAAAAAGTCTATAGTATGATATGTCGACAATGAACTTCTACAAGAATAATTCTCTTGAGGTTATGCTAGATTAGTTAACAGTTCCATCTTTCAATGTAGTGCTTATTGTTCCTTTTCCAACTGGCAACTAGACGGAGAATAGTTCAAATGTGGCATTGCGGTGAGGTCTGTATTTTTACTCTTCACGTTTGGCGACGGAACTCCCACGTGAGTTATAGTTCCTTGTTAAGAATGAGTGATATAGTTTGATTAGGGGTAGGAATCGATTCGCAAAGGCTACAGAACAAAATCTAACCACATCAACGATGGCGCCAAGGTGTCGCTAAGCGAGCACGTGAGTGGCTTCTAGAGGGCTCCATCAAGCGTAACAACTTCCGCATTGTGTAAGTGTGGTGATGAGGTTATAAAAGCCCAACTGTAGTGGCGTACGTCTTCATTAAAGTCATAGTTATTAATTACCGTGCGGTCATCAAGCGTTAATTTGTGGAATCCTGTCATCCCGTCTCTTTTTGAGTCACAGCACTCTGTCTTACCGTGAATATATTTGATTAAAACCGTCGCCGTCCTTACTGGATGGTATATTAGGTATTGAAGGTTTTGGACAAGGGTCTCTATGTAATGTAAAGATATTCGATAGATTGGTGTAAATCGTGTGGTTGTCGCCAGGCAAATAACAACTTTATACATACGCTGGGACTATGTTACGATATCGTATACAGCCCCTGAGTAAACAATACAGTGCTTTTAAAAGTAGCTCAGCAATCTAACTATCCTTAAATCAAACATTTTAATAAATTCATTATGACCCACAATACACCTTTACACATTTTTAAACATATGGGGTTTGTTTTCATAAACTTGGTGTACATTTTAACACGAATTTTAACCAGAGTTACACGCCGTGCAGAAAAGCTGGGTGTTACTTAGCGAAAAAGAGTCGCACTCCTACAATATTTAATAATTCTTGAGATATGTCGGTAGGAGAGAAACAATGTAAAAGGTGAGAAAAAAAAAAGAGTAAAACATGCAATGATATTTTATTCGCTGTTAAGTTTGGTATCTGTGAATTAGAATTAACATGTCGATTTGTAATATAATCAGTACTAAACTCGCCCGATGCAGAAAAAATACATATTTTCTGAAAACCGTTCTTTTTTTAAACAACATAAGAAAAAACGTTCGATTTTTGGAAACTCAAACAAATACTGATGTGGGTGGGGGAGTAATATGGGTCAACCAGCTCCTATGTTGTCAACGAAATCGGCCAAGCCTTAAGCAATATTCGCACTTAAAATCTACATAATTATATTCTAAGAAAACGCGTGGGGTTATTCGCTGTGAGGCTTTATCGTTTACATCTTAAAATAATACATAACATGTGTGAATGAGAGGAAATATTTTTAATGAATAGACTCTTTCCTAATTTAGTGCAGGTCATTCTCGGACCAAATCCCATGAGGGCTGGAATAGATTTAAAAATAACCACAGAAAGCCGTGGTTAAAAAAGCGTCAAAAGGGTGTATACCGATTAATCTCACTTACTCAATAGCTTTATAACAATATTCTAGTTTTCTCCCCAATAAAAGTTTTTGTTCTATAAGAGAAAATGAATTTCTGGTGGGTTTATTGCCAAACAATTACATTATATCAAATGAGCTCAAAACACGCGATGTGATAAATGGATTTATTGACCAGACGAGACAGACCGAAATGAGCCGGAAACACCCGACTAAAAGAAATCCCGAAGAAGCATCGATTTCCGTAATACAAACTACGTGTTCAAAGATGATTAAGTGTGGCGTAAAACATACTGATTCAGGGAACCTGCTATATTATATTAGAAGACACTAGAATATAGCTGAGCGGTGATGTGTTACTTAATATCAGCGTGTGGTATCCCCAAGCCGTGAGAACAATTCTTGTATTTGGGCCTGCTTTTGTAAGACATAATATTCCAAGGTATAGATAAAGGCAATTCATAAATCGTTAAGCTCTTTTATGTTAAAACCTTAGATATTGTACTTTCGGCACATGTTCTGCGGAGTAACCTTTGTATTGCGCCCTCTAGGTAAGGACAGTTTGTTTGAAGAGTAGCAATGCTGTATTTACTTAGCACTGGAGGAAGATTAAATTTCTTACACTATCGAAACACTTGACATTTTATAGTTGTGCTAATGTGAAAAATCAATGCCGGGCAATTTTGCTTTGCACTTGTTCATTGGCTACTCTATGGCAATATTTGCGGAAATTTATGCGCGATGGCCTGGCATAGCGTTCGAGGGTTGCCATAGTATCGTCCACTATAGAAACTCTCGCGAGAATACGATTGCGAAGTTCCGACACGCTAACTGCCGAATCACGACCTAGTCCACGGCTGGTCCTGTGAACGTAGCATGCCGTCATTATCTCTTGAGTATCCAGTGTTCCGTATATGACCTCTTTAATTACACATTAAAAAGTTTTATATGCACGATTATATTTTTATGCATATAAATTATCCAATGAAGCTTTGTCAATATGTGCCGTTACATAATTACCATATTTTCTTTAATTTACCCCACAAAGCGAAACCGAGGCATTGCACGCAATAAAGTCATTAATAACAGCGCTTTGTCGCAGTCGTGTTAAACCTATGCAAATAATCCCGGTTTTTAAGCTTCAAGCTACTAATCCCTTCTGTACCAAATCAACTGCCTGGATGAGCCACCAAATATATTTGCAGGGGCCGGTTGCTCGAAGCACTATTAAATTTAATCCACTATTAGATTACGTCACGCCATGTCGTAGGTCTATCTCTAACCCAGTATTAGCGATTTCATCTGGTGTTAGTGGCTGATACTCTTTCGAGCAACTTGCATCTGACTGAAGGGAGATTCACAAGAAAAACAACCAAAAATTATACAAGATAAATGTAGCTTTATTAACGAAATTAAAAGGCAATATAACTAGTTCGTATGGTCTCAGTTCAGTATTTATATAACAGGGCATTAACTTTCGTTCTCTTCTGTATGATTTCCGGATACCCCGTCCAAACTGTTCTTTGAATACCTATCTTTTAGAGCCATATATGGTCGCTGTTGGGTACACTTGTAGGCGAATAGATGGAGATGGAAAATTGGCGTCTTTTTGACTTCCATTTATGCTTGAACTAGACAGAATAAAAGACGTGTTCCAAAGCGGATTGAGTCACGTGAAATATCGCAGATCACATCACGTGACTTACGTACCCTCGAGATCGTGTGAGTCTGGGAGAAAAAATAACCATTGCCTAAAAGTCATCTGTCGTGTATCTGGTCTGTTTTGTTAACTATGCTCAGCTTAAGCCATCGTAATAATACCACACAGCTACCCTGAGTTGATTATTTATTTATATACCAATACACCCAGTCCAGTCTATAGGTAAAACTTAACGAAATGTCCCTTTCTTAAAGGGAAAGGGGATAAACACAGTCGTGTACCTCATTTTTTCTCGTAAATAAGGGTGGACATTTTTACGACAGATTTGTACATAAATGTCACTGAAGAATAGCTGTTAAAAATGTCTCACATCAGTTGGATATATTTTTTTTTTCGGTTGATTTGTACAGTCTCTGTTTTACTTTATTAACATATGCGTATAATTATTTATGTACTATAAATATACAAATGAAGCGTGCATAAAACGTCCACTGTATATTCTATGGACATCACCTACATTAAAGTAGCTTCCAACCTTTTTTTTTTAATTCCAATTCCGGGCTATTTTGCATTAATAGGCGTTCTAACAATAAGTACTGTTCTGAGAATATTGTGTTCAGTAAGTGAGGGC
>JARFOD010022196.1:0-24491 GCA_031763545.1 Mopalia muscosa
GCCCGGTGTCATTGTTGGGGTGTGCTCGGTGTGCTCGGTGTCATTGTTGAATATAAATACGGAAAGGTTTTACTGGAAGTAATAATTGACCATTGGACTCGATTAAACCTACCACAGTGACTCTCTGGTTTTGAATGGGAACATCGTCATCTTCTATGACCACACCTCTGTACTCGTTTGACTGGAACTCCGGGTAGTTATCATTCTCATCAGTGATAATAATTGTAAGCGTTGTAGTTGCTGTATAGGACGGTAGACCATTATCAGAAACGAGCACACCAAAGAAATACTTATCAACTGATTCTCTGTCGTGAGACACAAGTGATATGATCTCCCCAGTTGAAACGTTGATGGAAAATGGAACTGGCAAAACAAAATAAATAAATAAATGGACTTCAGAAAAATAATTACGTTTTAAGTCAAAGTTTTCTCATCATTTTTTTGGTTAAATTACCAGAGCTTTAGAAATAATGTCAGCCGCAAATTATACAAGAGGTTCAGTTGTCCCTCTGTCGTCGGTATCACCTCGTACATGACCTGGCTATTTTAAATATATATATCGTCTAATCTTTGTTTTTATTATTTCTGCTGTGGGTAGGGAGTAAGGGTAAGAGGGACTACACAAACCAAAGCTGATCACCATCTAATCAACAAACTTGCCCTATTAATGAGAACCAATATATACCCCGACAGGAAACACATTGTTTGCTTACGCATTAGTGCAAACAACAACCCTACAATCCGGCTGATTAGTTGTCATTGTCATGTGATGCTTGTTGTGTAAACATGAAAGATTTTCAACAATGTGTTTGTCCCTGGTAACTCACATAGTGACGAACGTTTTCTTGCTAAAGGCATATCAAACATAATCATTTGTCAAAAGAAATAATGGTCTTTTGACAGCTTTCGAGTTCTATATGGAACCATAACGACAAAAAAAGAAGAAAGGGAGAATTACTTGGAACAGTCGCTGTAGGGTTTCAGTAGAGCCATATTTTTATAAGAGTGTAACAGACTTACTAGATACATCTGATGTTACTAAAAATTGAAGTGTTTCCCCAGGAACTTTGCCGATGTCAGCATCCTCGGCTTGTAATTTGCCGACGACGTCTCCTGCGGGCTGATTTTCTTTGAGCTCCAGTGTAACGTGGCTTTCGGTATATGGAGGATTGTTTTTCGGGACCTTTATGAGAACTTCCGTACTCGATGACAATTGCGGTTCTCCAGTATCGTACAGCTCCACAAGTAGTTTATATTCAGACAGCATTGGATCCCGTGTCAGATCAGAGGCCGTGATAACTTCACCTACAAAGAGATACAGATACACATAAAATGCAATCATCGTTTTCATAATATTTTAAAGTTAAACAGTATTTTAGTTTTACCAACAACAAAAAAAAATGAAAAAGGGATTGGTCACTGCCTACATGTATATCAACACCGCTCCCTAATATATGTGAAACGCTTCGTTTGAGCACCATTGTCATGTATCCATGCTTGTACATATACTGACAACTATAAAGTTAGCTGTGATCAGATTTAAGGTACAGGCTTGATGAAAACTAACGAATACATAAATGAGGAAATCAATAGTCAGCAATCCAATAAATTAGGAATGGGCTACTAGTTTTACATATCGACACTTACCAGTATAAAAGTCAACCGCAAATTTCTGGAATCCACCCTTTTTCAGGTAGAATAAAATTCGGTTATTTTCCAAGGTAGTGTCGTTGTCCTTTGCCTGCAAATGACCAAGAGATGTCCCCAGAGCGGCTCCCCTACCAGTTGTAAATATGTGCTTCTCAATGATGATAGGTATGTTGTCATTGATGTCACGAACGTTTAACATCAAACTGCTTTCTGTCTTCAATCCAGTTCCATTCTGGTCAGCTGCTATAATCTACAGAAGGTAAAAGCTATCACTTGATAAATCTAAAAATGTTGCATTTACATTTCAAGTTGGCGTCGTATTTTAGGCATGGAATTGACGCTTTGTGATGATCTCATCCAATTCTGTAAACCGTTGGCCACATACGTCATGCTCATTGATATGTTACTGTTATTCTTAACTTGAAACCTTTGCTTAAACACGTTGATAAATCTTTATATATCATCCAATGACTGGTTTCCGAACAGCACCAGCTTTCGAACATTTTACTATTTTCACTTTTCAAATTCTACCAGAAGGTTGTTTAATTTTGTTGAAACTATTGTGTGAGAGAGACTGGCCAGTGACAATGACAACTAACAGTTTGAAAATAAGTTGTCGAATACAACTTGTTAAGTGAAAAAAATATATTTATGCTTGTGAAAATAATAGATTAATTATTCTGAAAATAATACATAAATGCGTATGCAAATATGATATATAAAACAAATAATCAAGTAAAATTTATACATCGATGCAAATAATCCAGCGAAATAATACATGTATGCAAATAATAAATAGGAATTCACCGTGAGATTGTACTGGCACTCTCGTTCACAGTCTATAGAACCGGCTCTACGGACGTGAATCTCCGCTGTATGGGGATTAATCTCAAATAATTCACTGCCATTTCCACTTAGAGAATAACGGACCCTTCTGTTTGGCTCGGTTGAGTCCAAGTCGGTGGTGGTGATTGTTGGGGTCTGTCAAGTAACACTAGATAGTAAATATGGATGTAGCGTAACACAAACATAACATAACTAACAACCAAAGAGGTTGATCGGTTACAATGGTTTATGTGCCTGTTTAAAATTGTTCTCAAGGGTATTTCATTTAAACATTGAAAACATTTTCGTTGCACGCTGTTTGGCGCTTGCGTAGTAACTTTAGTGAAAGCACATTTAACTATCCTATTTGTGTCCGCTGAGCATTTGTTCCAACTTTAAATTCAAATGTGTTAAATATATTTGCAGACATATAAGTTGTAAATTTTTTTTTTTTTTTTTTTCATTTTATACCTTTATCATACTAGCCACTATTCTTCTTTGAACTCATTATCAAAATCAAGGCAACGTTTAACTGTATGAAAGTGACTATTGAAGTGAAAACCAACCCTGCCTTATTGATAATTTGGACAAACAAAACTTCCTGCCCCAATTTTTAACCAAACATCGTGTTTTCAGAAGAGTATGTTTATCACCCAGACTGAGGTTCGACAGAAATCATCACACCTTTCTAAAAGACATACGCACACTACACTTGGGGAACTAGTGATTGCATTTCTTTGATTATGTGGTTCTTAGATTATTATTTTTTTTATCTTGCTTTGAGTTATTTCAGTAACATGACGAATGATAGTCGACTGCATATTAAACTCGGTGGAAACCATGGATTTGTTTGTTTGTTTGTTTGATTGGTGTTTAACGTCGTACTCAAGGTTATTTCAATTATATGACGACGGACACAAATACAGAACATCAAAAACAAATCTGCTTCCCGTTACCCTTTAGCTCTGCGAACGCCAGGGCAACAGAAAGCAACCTCTTTTCTCGCCTCTTATGATCGACCGAGACAGCCGAGGAAGAATTCTGCAGAGACATGACCCACCCGCTCCCTCGCGGGGCGTGGAAACCATGGAAGAAACCCTGCACATAAACGTTTCTGCGATTGTCTTAGTGAGGAAGTCTGCTCATATGACTTTCTTTTTAACCTGAAATTCACGGGGGGACTTGAACCTGTGTGCATCGATGAGGATCAGTTGTCCGAGATACTTAACCACATCAACTGATATTGTGCATAGCGAAGACCATTAAAACACACATTTTCGCGGTGCAGGATAAAATTATGTTATTTTATGAAATTATGACGAAGTTACTTTGCATTGTTCAGGCCAACTCTTTTCAAAAGTTATAAAAAATTGACTTTAGGTAGAATAATAGTTTAGTTCATTAAATTCATTCAAAGAATTTTAAGGGCTTGCTGGACCCCTCGGTCGATTTTCAGAACAGAACAGATTTTCGTGTCTTATGCACAAGAATATAAATCTGTGGTGACTAGAAATTGACCAATAGAATACTATTGAAACCCATACCAACTTGTTGTCAATTCACAAAATTCGTGTTACACCTTTGTAATACTGACCACTATCACTTCCTGTCTTGGAATTGGATGAATATCATCCTCAATGACTGTTCCGTTGTACCCTCGAACAGATCCGAATACTGGAGGGTTATCGTTCAGATCTTTCACATGAACCGTTACGGATGACTCGGCAGTATAGGCGGGCACACCATGGTCCATGACGTAAACAGTAAATGTGTAGGAATCTTCGAATTCCCGGTCAACAGAAGACTTTGAAAAGATTTTCCCGTCTTGTTCATCGACAAAGAATGGAACTAATAACAGAATTGTTAACATTTACAATGACATATGTTGGCAAAAAAGCTTCTCCTGCTTAAAAATAGTCCATCGTTGCCAACATTTATCATTTGGTAGGACTAATGCCCAAAGCTCAAAATTGTTCCAGGATAAATCAACAGTTAATTATACCTTCACTCGAGATGTTAGTAGATTACCCATAACAACTCTAGATTAAAATTTTGCAGAAACTTGTCACTAAAACAATATAGAACATGAGATGGTTCATTTACTTTAATAAATCGAAATCCCAGTGCCACTGTGGTTAGTTTCTGTTTATACTTTCTTGAAATATTTATACATATATCTCTTACCAACAGGAAAGACAGGATATTAAAGTTAGGGGAGGAATGGTTTTTGATAGAAATTGACAGCATCTTACCTGAGGAGTGATTCATAGTAAACCGAAGATATTCGTCAGGGTTAACCCCAATGTCTGGATCCTCGGCACGAATCAGTGTAACTAAGGAATTAGGGGAGCGATTCTCCTCCAGTAAAACGTTCACGAACTTCTGAACACGTGGTGGAGTATTAAGGGTAACATGAATCCTGATCTCAGCTACGGTGGAGAGCTGAGGAGTACCATTATCAAACGCTTCCACTATCAGTTCGTATACTTCCTTCATTGGAGGTCGTGTTAGATCATCACTAACTATAATCTCACCTAAACATACACAATTTAAATAGTCAGGCGAATAGAATCGTTTCACCTTTTCTGTGGCTGTCATTTTACGAAATCCTGTGTGGTAGGCTGAATATCCCTCTCGTCTGGTTTATTTTCAAAACCACGAGCCTCTACACTCAGAAAAATCTGGTTCTAATAAAGGTTATAGAACCCTTAAAATTTCTTCCCTCATCATTCTGGTGGAACCTTTTTTGGATCTGTAGGGAAGTCCCAAAGCAACTGTTCCAAGTATTTCGCCATTTCCCCCTATTACAAAGAACTGTTTTTGTCACAATGGTTTCATGTCTAACCATCGTATTTTCTAAAGAACCCTTGAAGAACCATTATTTCCAGAGAGTGATTTTGAAAATTAACAGATGAGAGGGATATTCAGCACAGGCTCGAGTTGAATATTCTTTTTTCTCCAACTACTTAAATTTTAGTAAATTTTTTAAAAATTTTGTGTTGTCAGATTTAGAATGGTGATTGATATCTGTAGACTCAGTTATGAATATTTATTCCCCAAACATATCGATTTTGTTTTTAGGTCATATCCCAACTGAATAAAAAGTAAACCACAACAAAATCAGACTAACTAGGAAATGAAAAATAATAAAGCTTTAGCCTGTTTTTTTTGCTTATAAGGTGAGATATTTACATTTTGATGCTTTTTTTAATGGTAGACCCTAGCTGACATAGTTGGCACTGGAATACATGACCGATATATTGTAGCAAGCACACGAGCCTCCCCAAGGCATCGAACAAAAGATGTTTCTTTAGAAAACTAAAGATGGCCGTAAATTAAATACCTTGCACACACCAAAACATCATACCATCATATATTGCGATAATAAGAAAAAAAAAATATTATAAAATGTGTCAGTAAGAAATGTAGTCAAAAATACAGTTAAAAGACAATTGGTATAATTTTATTTAAACTATTTTATTCTTTACCTGTATCGACATCAACTGCAAACTTTCCAAAGCCACCCTCCCGGAGTAGAAATATTACTCTGTTATTTCTAGATGTAAAATCTTGGTCATCAGCATAGAGTTTTCCTACAATAGTTCCAGGACTGGTCAGGCGTCCAGTCTGGAACTCTACATTGTCGTTAAACACTGGAGCATTGTCGTTAATGTCCTCAACAACTATAGTCAAATTTGCATTTGAACTGCTGCCATTCCCAGCTCTGTCAGTGGCCACGACCTGGAATATATACCAGAACCTGAAAGAAGATCGTCTTCGGGTGGAAAATTGTACAAGTTACTTTTTTAATGTGTTTCGGCTAAATTGATCACAATACCAGTGTGAATAGAGTATATATGGAAAACTGAAAATAGTAAAAATTGGACAGGTGATTTAGGGTTTTGTTGCAGAAACCCAAAAGTCAATATCGCCTTTTTGCATGAGAGATATATTTATGACACATACGTTAATTCTGAACGCATTTGTTACACCACAGTAATTTCAATCTAGCTACAAAAGCTTAAGATGTACACAGCAATTACAATAAATAGTATTTGTAAAAGATATTACCGTCAGATTATACCAGCAGCGGTGTTCACAGTCTATCGTCCACGTAGGTTTAACTTGAATCTTGCCTGAGTTTGTTTCCATTTCAAAGGCCTGGCTGCCAGGACCTTCTAAAGAAAATATTATGTGTTGATTCTCCAAGGAAGTATCTTTGTCCGAAGCTGATACTGGAGCATTCTGTCAGTATAAAGCAGTGAGTTAATCTACTTTATCCTGTAGTACAAACTTATTGAATATGGAGCAATCTAATTTGACAACTTTTTTCTGTCTTAGGGCATATTTGTGCACGATTTTCCAGATAACATAACAATATCCCAGTTTGTAATACATTTAACATCAGCCTCTGACGCTAAATGATTTTAAACGCTGTTAGCAACTCAACACGATTGAGTTATTACACCATATCAGCGACGAGGTAGTGTATAATTTATTCTCTTTCCCTTGAATTAGGTAAAATTAACTGCTTCATTGAATGATTATTGTTTATCCCGTAGTCAAGTGTATTTTCTTTACATGTCGGCAATGTACCATCAAATGGGAACTGTGTTCTCAGTTCAAAAAATAATATTCATCCATTTCTATAGGATGACACTATGGCTACCTTCGACAATACTACACTTCAGCAGATGGCGACTTGTGATGCAGTTTTGAGCAGTTAAAATTGTTGGCAAGTTGTGGCTGCTGAAAGAAATATAGCGTTTTCCGCTTACCAATGTTACTCTCCGGTCCTGGACCCCATCAGAATCGGCCTCAGTAACTTCGCCGTGGTATTCAGTCAGGCTGAACAGGGGTCTGTTGTCATTTTCGTCTAGAACAGTGATGGTCACTGTGGCGGTAGCAGTGAAAGGTGGAATTCCATCATCCTGCACAGTCACAATGACGTGATATTTGTCTACTTCCTCGCGATCGATGCCAGCTACAGTTCGTATTATCCCGTGTTCCTCGTCCATTTTAAACACTGCTGCAAATGTATTGAGAACGACTGACGACTTTGGGAAATAAAGCTTAAATCACATATACATGTACTTGAACTTACATCGCAAAGCCAGGATACTGATTCGTAACAATTCTCTACAGTTCAGTTCAATGAAAGGAAACCAATATGGTAGGCCTACTTAGCAGTAGTTTTTTGAAGGTACCCCCATAGAGCTTGATTGGTGAAGTTTTGCACAAATCCGCTTTGTCGACACATATGGTGAAATGATTATTTTCAATTAAATTGTTCGCCAATTTCACATATAGGCTATATGTGAAATTCCCCAAATATTAAAAGCAACACAAATTGACTCAACAGCTCTCATATTTACACTGTGCAGTATAGTTTTACATTTATATTTAAAATATTTAATTGAATAATTCAAAGAAGACTGATCGAATAAAAATTATTGGCAATTCTGTGTTTAAAGGTCGTTTTTGTGAACTTACCAGATTCATGAAGTATGAATTTAAGCTTATCAGATACATTCTTCATCAAATCATCATCGAAAGCTGTGATGTTATCCACAATGGTGTCTACCGGAACATTCTCCTTTATACTGAACTGTGTAACCGACGTGATGACCGGTTTGTGGTTCAACGGTACTTCAATGGTTACCAGTGCTTCGGTGGAAAGGCTTGGAGTACCAGAATCCATAGCCATAACTAATAACTCGTATTTTGGCATCATAGGCTCACGCAACAAAGAATCGGACACAGATATGATACCTGAAGTAAATGAATAGCAATAATTCAAGAAATGATTAAATCAATCATTCTACAGACGGTTTATTGGGATATATGAGGAAAGCTAAACTTATTAAATTCTCTATCAGAAGCAACCAAAAATAACTCTTTTTTACCATTTGTTTTGAAAATACATTTTGAAAATACATATATCTATTTCATTCCTTATAAGGAACATGCAGTCTATGTCTCTATCTGAAGTTGAAAACATGATAAACCGTAGAAAAAAATCAACGCACCTGTAGATATATTGACCGAAAATTTGCCAAAGCCACCCCGCTCAAGATGAAAACTTATCCGGTTATTTTCTGGTTGAACATCTGTATCCTTCGATTTAATTTGGCCAACCTCAGTTCCACCAGGCGTAAGGCGATTGGCGCGAAAATACATCGTATCTTCGAAGAACGGTGCATTGTCGTTCTGGTCCATCACTGTGATATTCAATGGAGTTTTTGTTTCGAACCCTTTCCCATTTTTGTCCACGCCTGTTATCTGCAATATTGATTTATAGTTTTTAAAAGCACACATCAACAGCACATTTTGCAGTCATTTCTGTCATTCAGCCTCTTGAAAAGAATGGTAATAATGCCATAATGTAGAGTAGCCTTATGAGAATATAAAGAGTTTGAACAGAATACTGCCCACATTAGATTGTTTTCAAAAAGAGAAAAGCTACCAAAGTTATATCATTTGCTGCTAGACATGCAAGTATGAGTCCAGTGGTAACATAAGGGATCTTTCCCACGATCACCTTTGTATAGGTTATACACGGCTCAATCTGCTAACATCAATGCCAAATAAAACAAAATATATATAAATAAATACTTTATCATCAACTTACTTGAAGTGAGTAATCGCACTGAAGCTCACAGTCAATTGATCCAGGATTCCTTACAGTGATGGTCCCGTTCCATTGGTTCATTTGGAATAATTCGCTACCTTCACCACTCAGCCTATAACGGACTTGACGATTCTGAATAGTGACATCAGCGTCAGATGTGGCTATTTGTGGTACCTAGGATTTTAATAGAAAAATCTTGACTATCTGATACCTTGTTTTTCATTGTAAAACAAATTTGGGTTTCTGAATTGAGAGACATTTAAAAAAAATGCCGTACAGTATTGGAGCTGTCAAGTCAAAGACAGTAACCTCTGTTAAAGCAACACATTTATGTAAGACTACAAGGATGTGGTTTAAGTATCAGGACTTCTTGTCAACGGGAAATATAAAATTAAATCATTAGTGTAATGTCAAGCTGTGTGACCGGAAGTGGGTAAGGGCGGAAAATCAGTAGCATAGAAGTGGGGGGTTTACTTATCTTCACATGAGGAGAAATGAAAGTAAGTTGTATATTAGAAATAATTTAAAAAAAATCATAATCTCACAAATCACTTGTTACTTTTTTGTGAATGTATGCATTAGCAGAAACCAGTAATTTACGAATTCCTCTACGTTTAATCATCCTTATCTAACTGTGATGAATTAGAACATCAAGTGTTTATTCTATTTTCACGTTAGTTGTTTAGCTTCCTATACTCGTGCGTAAAACTAGTGTTACATTAAACTTCTAGTAACGAGCAAACTGTTAACAAACAGCCCTTAGATCGTAATCGTGACTCAAGTGGAAGAAATGCAGTTCTAGACACTATCAAAAAAGTGTACATGCTATGTCTGACAATCGCCCGTGGTCTCAACAATGTTGTTCGACAATTCAAATGCGCTACAAACGCTTATTACACGTATGTGAGAAAGAAAGTTGCTAGCGACTTTCTGGAGTCCGGGGCTGAGAATAGTCCTCTATAAACATCTACAACGCCGTCAGATAAGTGGAATATTCTCCAAAAACGCCGTAAATCAGCAGGCAAGTAAATAAGATATTGTTGAGAAGGCAACTTTTCTGGCTTCATGGTGTACAAATACCTACAAATACTGTTCCTTATTTTTATTATTTATTTTTATTTTTTGGTCTGGCACTCATGAGAGAAGTGCAAACCTCAATTTTGCAAGCACGAGAGCTAAACAGGGCGCCATAATACATTGCGTAATACAAGTAGCCTTGGTGTTGCCAGGTAAGTCACACATAGCAGGGCACAGGGAACAACAAACAACTAGTCGTCCCAGGGGCTCGTTTCACAAAGCTATCGCAGCTAACGCTATCATGTCAACACTATATCTTCAATACTGGTCGTCATGGCGATAACGTTTTGCGTAAGCTTGTGAAACCGGCCCCTAGATAAGTTTGCCCATATTAAGACAGACATGGACTCACCACGGACAAGACCTGGCTATGTAGCGGAGTCAAGTTGTCCTCTATAACCGTGCCTTTGTAACCAAGAGGACTGCTGAAAACAGGCGGGTTGTCATTGATGTCTCCAATATGAACTGTAACTGTCGTTGTAGCCGTGAACGGAGGGATGCCATTGTCCTGAACATATACCCGGAACATATATCTCTCTGAAGTCTCCCGGTCAATTTGACCAGCAGTTTTTAATATACCCCTTTTCGCATCAATCTCGAACGGTACTAAAATATAGAACTTCGAAATTATTTCAAATGTAAGCTCTTTAAAAACTAAGTGCTTTATAATTTGTTCGCCATTATCGGATACAAAGAACTTTTATATTAAAACATATACTAGTATCACCAATAGTTAAAAACAAACATTGGTCTGCAAACCACGGTTATACTTATCCGCCACAAATAAAGCTTCACAAAACCTCCTATTAGCATTATTCCCACTGATGCTTTTCACAAAGTAGAGTAAACTTACAACTCCAATAAACAATACACATGGATACATGGTGATTCAATATTTCGGTTGATTTTAAAACCATTGTTGCCAAGATATTGGATTGTAATATTTTATATTTGCTTCCGACAATTGTTTCACCTATAGGCCCCTACTGTTTTATTTAAAGACAATTGATTGGACAGTTGAGCCGATGACAAGTTTAGGTATGTTGGAAATGTAAGCTGCCTTATGGCTGTAGTGGTTGGATTGGAGCCTCGTGATAACCGGGTGAACTCTGGGTTCCAGGGTAACAGTAAGACGATCTTTGCATTGACTCTTGTAGTGTTCCTGTCTTGTCTTGTTTGTTGCCAGCGGCGCTGAAGGTTTATTTTTCAGCCATAGGGCCGGCAAGGCCATCATTTGGGTAAAAAAAAAACATGACTTACGATAATAAACCCCCATCAAATAAACCCTTATATAGCTGATAGGTATAATGACGGGACAGCGTCACACCCGCAATTTATTGGTAAACGAAAAACACGTATATTATTGAACAGAATTATAAAACTTATGGGTTAACTATTCCTTATTGTCAAAAATATTTCGCTTCACTCACATAATGCGTCCTTCAGCAGGAATTCCAGATCTTGATGCGGTTTATCTGTACCCTCCTTGTTATCTGGATCACTGGCCTCAATACGACCGACGGGAGTCCCATAAAACACATGTTCTAACACTTCAAATTCTATCTCGGCCTCCACTATCGGGGCCGTGTTTAACGTTACGGTGATGTTAACGGTGGTTGAACTGAATTGTTTTGGTTCACCGGTGTCATGGGCTTCAATGACAAGACTGTAAACTTCCTGCATAGGCTGACGTGTTAAGTAATCAGCCACTGTGATGTCACCTAATCAATAAAGCAAGATCATTATATCATTGTATTTATCGGAAACGACAACATAGTTTATTCATGAAAATGTAAGTTACGTTCATTGTGTACATTACCAATAAAGTTAATTTTTAGCAATGATTGACTATTAATTTTTAACTGGATTTGTTCTTCGTTTAAGTCGCTTTGAAAATTATTCTGCTCACAAAAATCGTAGGTGAGCTTCTGTTGCGAAAGACCTGACTATATATAGTAATTTCAATTTAAGTATATATCAGGTAGTAAGAAGTTACAATGCATTTGTAAATAGTTAAAGTGTATCACGTGGTTTATAGGCGAGTGAAATTACGATGTCCTTGGAAATGGTTTTGACATTGACCAATCGAATACTGTTGCTTTGAGTGATCTGATATGACGGTAAACTCGTCTTAAGATTACAAATACTAGTTAAAGAGATACCTACGAGATTTCATAGGAGAAGCACAAACGCAAAACTTTGGAGAGGTATTAGTAGACAAAATGTTATATAAAATGTTTCGGCGTTACTCACTGAAATATAATTATTTCGGCATCCGGTTAACATTGAGTATTAATTTATTAAAATTGAATTTATCTTTGATATCACAGTTGCGGGGTTATTGTAAAACACGCTTCCGCTTACTCTGTTAACATCTAATGTAACAACTTCGTAACACTTCACGTGGGGACTGGACTTCAGAAATATACCCGAAGAAAAAGGGCAACTCGTCAACAGTGAGACTAGAATGCACTGATGCTTTTATAGAGATGTACGAGAAACAAAAACTAGAATATAGATTTAGTTCTTGGAGATATATCACATTAAATCCGAATGCAAAATCGACAGTGTTTATTACCTGATTCCACATCCACAGAAAACTTTCCTATGCCTCCAGATCTTAGAAAATGTAATACACGATTGTTTTTAGTCGCAACGTCAGCATCTTGGGTTCTCACAGTGCCAACTATAGAACCGATGGGAGCAAGTCTACCTGCCTTAAAATGGGTGTCTCCAACAAACTGAGGTCGGTTATCGTTCACGTCGCTTACAGAAATGTTCAACAATGCCCGGCTCTGCAGACCTTTACCTTTCATATCAGCGGCAACTACCTATGAACAGTGAATTAAAATATGACTTCTAAATCCAATACCAAATATAAATGTTAATTCACAGGAAAATACTACACAATACTAAAAAGTAGGAAGATATTAATTTAAAAAAAATCTAGTTCTGTTACGTTAATATGGCAATCAACATGCAACAGACAAAATTCCATTAATATCCTTAACGACAGATCAAATTTATATTTGAGACTAGCCACGAATTGTTTACTATACTGATATAGTATGTGTAAATAATATAGCAACAGTGTGTTAGAATTTGAAAATGACACTTTTGTTGTTTTAGTTTTTATTATAATAAATATATGTCTACATATATTATACCTGAAGATTATATTGACACTTCAGTTCACAATCAATAGTGCCTTTGTTGGCAACCTTTAAAACACCGCTCAGAGGATCGATTAGGAAGAGTTCACTCCCTTCTCCCTTTAGGCTGTAAACGATATCACCATGATCCTTGTCAACGTCCTTATCAGTGGCAGCTATAGCAGGGGTCTATAAAACAATTAACAAATACGGTTAATGCGGCTTCGCTGGTTTAAATTTCGACGTGCTGATTGTGTTACTTCCAGAAACATTCTCCGTAACAACAATAGCACAGACAGGAGACTTTCTGAAGTCTAAATGTCCAAAACAGATATAGTAACGTCTATACATAATCCTAAGAAAGTTAGCATGTTGATGAAGTTTGTATATTTGTAACATACAATCACTGTGTGGTTCATTTGAATGATGTTGAATTTAAAGCATCTTATCATTCATCTGATTTATAACACCCTGTGAGCAGGCTACCGCTATATGGTTAAGGATCTCTCAGTTACAATGCCAGATTGTTGGTCACGTTATCCTTTCAAAAGCGCTCTCTGCAGTTTAAAAATGTCTAGTAGAATCCTTTTTGTAATAGCCGACCGAAAAGTGCATAATAGTACATTCGATTATTATTTTTTCGAAGTATAATAGCACGGACCATTATTTAGCACCAAAATATAGCACTCTTCCCTCGATATATATATTTTCAATTTATATATAAAACATAAACGAATTACATATTTCTTCCAATCTTTATCTTAATTCTTTTTCGTTTTTATTAATATAACTCTTCAATCAAAATTCCTTATCTTATTTCATTACAACCTTTTCCAACACCTACCACATGGACCGACTGTTCTGTTGGATTCTGGTCGTCTTCGCTGATTTGGCCTTGATAAATCTGATTATCAAACAGGGGAGGGTTGTCGTTCACATCTTGAAGAACAATTGTAACTGTGGTGGTAGCGGTTGAGGCCGGTAAACCATTATCCTTGACATAAGCCTCAAATGTGAATCTTTCAATATCTTCTATGTCGAGTTTATCTACTAAACGGATATTTCCGTTGTCATTATCCACAGCAAAAGGTACTAAAACAGAAATAGGAAGACTCTAAGTTACATTTAGATCCACTCGGTTGATCAATAAGTCATTTGGATAATTAAATGACATCAGACAATGTCACAAATATGGTGCCATTAGGCCTGTTTAATGTAATTAGTACAGACAAACTACAAATCTTGGAATAAAAAAATGTTATTCAACTTGGAACTTAACAAACATATCCCTGTCAAGTTTATTATTGATCTGACAGAAAAAAACATACAAGAATATTGACAACTTGACAAAAAGCAAACTTTGCCGGAAATGAGCAAACGAAGAAGAGTGGTAAACTTCGTGCCAATCAAATTCGATTCAGTGTAAGCATGGAATTGTGCAAAGCACCCACCCCTTCACTCTACACAACACACACACACATAACGGAATCAGAAGAACGAGGTTTGTATAAATCTGAAACCATTGTCCCTGGTCTCCTACAATACACTAATTTGTGTTATTTTTAATATTGTACTCAAATATCATCTTGCAACTTGGTGCAAACGGAATCTTCTTGCTGTGAGGACATATTGAATTATTGATACCTGTTTAAAGTTTTCCGTCAACATTTTCACATACAGTTAGAAAAATGTATTTACCTCTTTGATTGATTGAAAAGAAATACAGCTTCTCTTCTCCGCCATTGCCGATATCAGGGTCGTATGCTTCCAATAATCCTGCCGACGCTCCAATTGGAAGGTCTTCTCTAATGGAGAAATAGAAGGTTTGAGACATCTGTGGCGGTCTACTGATAGGAACGGAAATCTTGACAGTGGTGACTCCAGATAAGCGAGGTTCACCTGTATCATACGCTTCCACTTCCAACAAATATTCCAAAAAAACAGGTTCCCTTAAAAGATCATCAACGACTATTAAAGTACCTGGGAAAAGATACACAATTAGAATGTTAATTATTGCTCCACAACAAATGTGTTTTTCATCAGTATAGTGGGTTCCATTGTTGGCTCACATCATGAACTTGTTTTAGGGGCATATAGAAGTTGGTTATAACATTCAACATAAGATTTGTATGGATGACACTTTCTGTTTAATATCAGAGCTAAGATTTGTATGTATAATAACAGACACATATTAAACAGAAGTTGTCATCCATACAAGTCTTATGTTGAATGTCACATCACCAACCAAATAATTTAAGCCGAACTAGTTTGTTATTTCCTCATCCTAAAACGAGAAAATATAAGCATCGTCTAAGAAATGAAAACTTTGGAAATATGTACTATTGCCAGGGGGAGATAGGGGATTTCCTGCAATGAAATCATGTTTTAAATGTGCAATCATACATGCTGTACTCTAAAAAAATTGGGTCTTGAAGGGTTTTTGGAAAACACCATGGTTCTGTATTGACAAAATTTAGACAAAGTTGTTTGGAAAAAGAAAAAAGGAAGATATACTAGGTACAGTTGATGATAAAGGGTTGCATGCAGAACCGTTAAGGACTTCATCGAAGCTATAGTCTGAAGAACCTGTATTGGTTTTAGTAGAGCCATTTGTTCTAAGAGTTTATGCAGGTTCTAAACAGACAGTTCAAATTGCAGATTGACATTCCAGTGTATTTAGGAATAGGCTATACCAGTTGATTGCTCTCTCGAGTATATATATATATATATATATATATATATATATATATATACAACCTAGTGTTCAAGATGTACTCAAAGATCGCACCTGATGTAAAATCAACGTGAAATTTCCCATAGCCTCCATCTTTGAGAAGGTAAATCAAGCGATTGTTTGTCACACTATTATCATGATCAACGGCTTGAAGTGTCTCAATGGCGGTTCCTTTCTTCGTGAGAGGGCCCACCCGGATTGTATAGTTCTTAGGAAAGTATGGTTTATTGTCGTTCACGTCCACGACGTTGATAAGGAAGTTTGATGACGTCATTAGGCCTGTGCCTAACCTATCTCTTGCGATTATCTACAACACAAACAATCACAATGGACAAAAAAAAAACAAACTTACTATTAAAAGTCCAAACGTAATGCAAATTGAAACAGTTAAAATAATTTGGACAAGAAATTATTTCCTGTCTGCATTGTATTTTCCCCAATATACATGTAAAGTTTTAATTTTGTTCTCAGAAAACGTCATGACAAAAATTGTGGACAAGTGTTTTTGTTCATCCTCCAACCTCAGACCTTTTAATGGAGAAAACGCCCATAAACCAATCATTTTCTCAAAAGTTAAATGCCGATTTTACTCTCTATTCCACAAATAATAGAGATATGTAGTTAATATGTGTTATCAGACAACCAGTATATTGCAAAATCTTTTTTTTTTTTATTAGATCATATCAATGTACCAACCCTCCATTTATAAAATATTTAGTTTAAATATAATGAAAAGAGTGGGCCCACGATGGTATAAGCAGTTTAGCAATGAAGGTGTGTGCTAAAGATCTCAGAACATAATTTTATGTCATACAATTTTGCAACATCGTACCGACCACACCTGTCAAATCTATTTCCTGGTATTATGCCCAAATTGTGAATGCACCATATAGTATAACTGGCTATTCGCAAATTCTTTTCTGCGTACAGCGATCCTGATTATATCACATGACGAATTGACTCTCGTCGTTCATTTAAATAATCCGTAGGCGACGAACATAAAAGGGTTCTAAGTTATTGTTATATTTGTGATGAAAAGTCAGAAGTGACTCACGCACAGCTTCGACTGGGTCATTAACAGCTTAAAGCTGAGATATATAACAATTTTTTTTAGACATTCATATAACAACGGTATGATTATGGCGGAAGGCTTTAACAAAAAACATTAACAATACTGAAATCGAAATGCTTCAAATAAAAGCAATTACCAACTGTGTCATAACATCATTTACATTATTATGTTAATAGTATCCGTACCTTAAGATGGTATTCGCACAGTTTTTCACAATCAATATCTTCGGGCTTATTAACATGAACTCGTCCGCTGATCTCATGGATTTTGAAAGTATCGCTTCCTATGCCACTCAGACTGAAGCGAACATTTCTGTTTTCTACGGTCTTGTCCCCATCAGAAGCACGGACTACACCCAACTGTTAAAAGAAATTGAAATGTTAACGGTGAATCGTGTCAAAGATTTGGCTCGTTGTGGACAAAAATTACATTAGTCTATATCAGGGGTATAGAAGAAAATTATTAAAATAGCATATTCGAGCTAACGTATTATTTACGGTATCGCTATCAGATCTGTGACAAGAATGTGTTTTGTTTTGGTTTTCTGTTGTGAAAATAGCTTTAGTAAAATAAAACAATGGTTGTGGAGACAACGTTATGTTGTGTGTTTTTCTTATATATATATTTAGCTATAATGTGAATTAAAAATGACAAATTATAGTGGCTTTAAAACTGAACGTGTATGATCCATTGATTGCTATTAATTGGTGTTAATTCAACACATGACAACTTTATAATACGTTGAAAAACATATTGCTCCTAAACATCAATACTTAACTGTGCTTTCATGATAGCGGCGGATGGGCGGCGAATCTCATGATATCGAGGGATGGACGGTAACTTTCATGATATGGAGGGATGGGCGGCAACTCTCATGACATCGAGGGGTGGACGGTAACTTTCATGATATCCAAGGATTGGCGGTTGCTTTCATGATAGCGGGGAATAGGCGGTAATCATCAGAGAAATCATTTATGTCCCTTACAACCCCATATCCACTGGGTTAAAATCTGAATATTAAGTTACTTTTTGTGTGCAATTCTCAGATGTGATAAACAATTATGCATGGCCTTCCTGAAGGCAATAGCATACAGCTTTTTATTAGCATGTTACTAATTAAATTTGATATGTGAACAGGCCTGCACTGTGATCTTTTCCAGCATTACCTTAATATCGGTCCACTATAATTTTGATAGATAATCTAACATTTGTATTTTCCCCTGGTTTCCTGATTTTTTAAAAACTGTCGTTGGATAGCAAGTGGGCACAACATGCAGAGAAGTTCAGCTTTCTTATTTGCTGGCCGCCTGCATACCTACTTTAACATTTTTTAGGACCTATGTGCACAAAATCGTGGGGATTTTAACTTCGGTAATATCGACTTATTTAGTCATAGATAAAGCTTTCTTACGATGATAATTCCATACTGTTCTGTTTGGTCAACACTGGTAACTTTTTTCCAGACAGTTTGGCCGACCATTGTATGTGTTCAGGTGAACTATCTTTAACACTAGAATGGTGCAATTTTCAGACTACGGTGTGTAGTTAATAATATTCAGTGTTATTAAAAACATTGCGGGGCACAAAACAATTATTTCATGACGCATTAAATAACAAATTTCCCGATTGTAATGCTGCGAAACGTCTGCTGTATTGACCCACAAAACTGCATCAGAAAGTTCTATCACATTAATAATGACTTGGAAATAAAGTAAATTACCATTCGTAGACGTTTTGCGTTGAAGCCCTCCTTAACACTGGCTCTATATGTGGAGCGTCGCAATTGTGGAGCGTTGTCGTTGACATCAATTAAGTGAATAACCACTTGTGTTGAATTCTGAAAAATGTGTATATTTTGAATAAGTGAAGAAAGAACAATTTGCTTGCCTCGACAGGGATTTTGAAGTCATGTAACAGGCCAAAATATTAACATATTGCAAAACAACAATATTAAGTCTTTGAACAGATGGGTTGATGCTGGAATTACGATAACGAGTAAAGTACAAATCTGTAAATACCTTAAAGGCTATATGTGTATTAAAGTAATTTTAATAGGGTTTTGAAAAAATGTCCCTGTATAACGTAAAATGGTTACGTTTGATTCATCAGTCACAAACTGTGAATAGGCTACCATAAAGTACCTGCTTCGGTGGGGTTCCTCCATCAGACGCTGACACAGTTATTACAAATGTATCTCTCATTTCTCTGTCGATGGCAATATCCCTCCTCGCTACATATAAAGAGCCATTCTACCAAGGGGAAAATTGTGTGTAATATATTTAAAGTTGAACCTATCGTGTTATAACCGGTATACATGTATGTATCTGAAGTAAAGTTTAAAACATTTTTGTTATAGGTGGTAAAATAAACTGAAAAGTGCTGAGGGTTGTCCATTAAGAGAACTACATGTATTTACTTTTAATAAGCCCTGTAAGTTACATGAACGTCTGAGGTTGCTACTTACCCTTTAATGATACTTTTAATTTCATTGAGGCCACTTTTTACAAATACATTTTTATTGATGGCATCATTTATCTATGTACCTGTTTTATCATAAAGATGTGCGGAAAGTCTCCACCACTTATACCGTATCTGACCATGCCGTTCCTTCCTTCATCTGGGTCCTTAGCTATGACGTCACCAATATAAAATCCACTGGGGACGTTCTCGGGCATTTGTAAATCATGTCTGACTTTGACAAAGGATGGAGCGTGGTCATTTTCGTCTTGAAGATGTACAACAACCGTCGCATTGATTGTCTGCATGTAAAACAAATTAAAAGAATTTAAAACTATTTAAAATCCCATATTTTTCTTTGGTTTAAATTAAATTTTTTTAAAATTATAATAATGCTGTCATGATGTCATGATGACCAGTCATTATGGCGCCAGCTTGAGAAACACCATTATCATTAGCGCCTTAACACATATACTTGTGCAACGAAATCTTTTTTACCAACATATAGAAGTTTAATTAATTTTATATATTAATAACGGGCTGTTATTCCGGTCTTTCTGCGTTATTTCAAATTGGCCATATTTACGCCTATGTTAAAAAACATGCAGGACATCTCCGTATTAAGTAAATACACAATCAACGGTTGTATTAAACTGTTGTTTGTCTTTGGGTGACAACTTTTACAAACTATCAACTTTGAAAGTGAAATAATTATAAAGGAAATATCATATTGGTAGGCCAATATCTCTTCTTTTTTATGTAAATCGATCCCAATCCCACAGAGATGTCGATCCATGAAAACTGCTGACTCATCTCATGTTCTAGATAAATTCCCATAGACAAGTTTCTTAATATAGCGTTATCTCCAATGGTTATGAGATATATAAATATGTTTGGACTATTATTTGTGCCCAAATTTCCGTTGTAGTAACGTAAAATAGTTTCTTGGTGCAAAGTTGAATTCGTCCCAGTGTAAAAAATAAAACTCATATAGATCAAACAAAGCTGCTTTGCAAAGCTTCTATGAAACTGTTTGTCTTCTGCTGATTTAGATATAGACATTTGGCTAACAGTCAATAATTTATTGAGTTGTGCTTATTTTAAACGCCGAACTTAAAGGTAGTCCATTTTTTATCACATGATGTACTGCAATAGTAGATTGCATCCGTACCATAACCCTAAGAGTTTAGAGTATTGCACTGTTAGAAAATTAATATTCCTTCAGTGCTGACTAAAGACTATGAGTATGACTACCTTGAACTTCACTTTGCTAAAGTGTTTAACAATTGAACTATGTTTATGGAATTGAGTTTAATATGACACCATGCAGAACTTACGTGTATTCTATCCGTGGCTTGTACCACCAGTCTATATTCAGCCTTTTGTTCTCGATCTAAAGGACGAGCTGTGACGATACTAGCGCTGAAATCATACAATAATAATCGTAGCTGAATGATGTCAAGACATAAGTTACCTCACTTGATTATGCCTTTAATCAAATGGCATCAATCAAATCCAACGTCAACTTGTAACTAGGCAAAAAATCGATTTATCTATCTTTTCTATCACACCAAGTATGATATGAGATATCATCATTCTAGTTTTGTGTTATTACTACAGAACATTAATTGTGACTGATTATTCAACGGTCAATTCGGTCTCAAAGCTTTCCTACAGAACAATTCTTGTCCAAATATTAACTAAAAAAACCATTATATTAACGCTCTTTTCCTGTTGCTCACCTACGGGATATTGCAAACGCCCGGTCCTCATTGCCAGCTATTATTTCATAACTTAGGTAAATATCTTCATCTCCATCTTTATCAAGAGCCTAAACAACAAAATATTTGTTCAAAGAATTTTTAATAAACAGAACAGAAAGAACACAGAAATTTGTTTTATGGCCAGAGAAGACCAAAATATTACCACACAAGCAAATAATACTCAAAATAAAAACAAATTATAATAGTCCGGCTTATCATAGTTTTTCAATTTGATTATGACGGTGTTACTTAAAACTTAACATATACAACACATAGAAATTTGTATGTGTAAAATTTGTATATGTATATGTATACAATGTTATAGATATACAACACGTCGACATAGGCACGTGCCAAGCTCGATCCCCGGATTATGTGATAACAGAAACTGAAACAAAGCTTTATAGGAACGTCCTATTTTCCATTCCCTGATTATATGATCACAGGTAGGGAAACAAAGCTTGGTAGGCCCGTCCCATTTGTTGGTTGGTCCGTCCCATGTTTGATACCCGGATTACATGTTTACAGAAACGGAAACAAAGCTTGGTAGGCCCGTCCCATGTTCGTTCCTCCGATTATATGTTTACAGAAGGGAAACAAAGCTTGATAGGCCTGTCCTATATTTTATCCCCGGATTATACAAATACAGCTAGGAAAACAAAGCTTGGTTGTTGGGGTAGCTCTTGATCATACTTTGCTTCAACAAATTTTCTTCTGACTTCTCTTTATCTGTTACTAGCATGTATCTATTTCATATTCCCGACAACCATGGAGCTGTCTTTGACCGACCACGATGGCCTGATTCCTGTTTTTTATCATTACGATTTCATGCCGTACTTTAAGTTATTTTACTAATATGACAACGATGCAGCTCAAATCGTGAACGATGGTACACACCAAAGACAAGAAACGCAATCACAAGACGCTAATCGAAGAGACAAAAGCAGTACAGCTTCGTGTTACCTCCTACAGCTAAGAGCACCAAATCAAGAAAAGCTCCCTCCTACCATGCGCACATTTGTAGCTTACGAGAATCATTTTATTTTTTTGGAATGGCCTCCATTGTTTCAGTTTTCTGTGTTCAAGCTTTTGTTAAAGGGAAAACACACAAATACCCTAGGTATTTGCAAATATAAGCACAAGCAGTGAATGTAAT
Source organism: Mopalia muscosa (assembly GCA_031763545.1). NCBI lineage: Eukaryota > Metazoa > Mollusca > Polyplacophora > Chitonida > Mopaliidae > Mopalia > Mopalia muscosa. The sequence goes on from JARFOD010022196.1 coordinate 22,518, forward strand.
ACTCGATATATACTCATTATGGCGAAGGTCGAGTTTCTAGTGACATCACACATGAAAACAAGATGTGTTCGTGTAATCAGTTTTTTGAGGTGTTACAAAGAGTCATCAGATAAGAATGTGTCATACAGTATATTCCCTACCCTACCTTCATGTCAGCTATAGCTGTTCCAACAGGTGACGATTCGCCTATTAGTAAAGGTGGTGGCAATCGAATGAATTTAGGCGGGAAATCATTGGCTTCTCTCACATGTATTGTTACGGTTGCAGTCGAGCTCCTGTGACAAAATAACTGATTCAGACATGGTATCGGCATAGCAAGCATTAGGTATAAAAATAAAATGAATGAAGTGAATCAATAAAGCTTACAAATATAAAATATCGGTAAATCCTTTAATATTTGACGTTGCGTTCTGAACAACAGTATTTCAACATGCTATTTCCGTTTGCCTTTTGTTTGATTGAATTGAGCAATTAGGAAAATCACTTGAAATTTTGTCCATCACATCAAGTGACCTACAGCCATTATTTGTGTTGAAGAAAGCAAGGTGAAAACAGTATGGATTCTGTAAAGCTTACAAACGATCTCTCGTCGAAGTGGCCTGATCTTCAGCCTTGATATGAAGCGTGTAATAAGGAAAGTCTCTGTTACGTCGGAGATCTCGTAGGCTTCGTCCGATTCTTAGATTACCATTCGCATCTATCACAAATCGACTCAAATCCTTGATGGAGAATCTCCCCCAACTATTAGAAATATGAGCTATTTGGTAGGTCACTGTACTATTCTCTTCCAAATCCAAGTCTGTGGTCTCCAGTCGGTTACTATCCTAAAATGGATATATTGGTTTAGGTTGAGACATTGAGTACTGGTGTTTAGCGCCGTGTCCAGAGCATGCCACTGATATAACGGCGGCCTATGTCAATTATAACTGACAAAGAGCATCACAACTAAACTCAAATGAAATGTGAAGTGGTACGTATAAATTGCTTTGTTGGACTGATAGGGTTTAACACAGTGCCCAATGAATTTTGATTTATATCGTGACAATGTTAAACAGCAATTTGCCACACTAAGGTTACTGTAAAACGAAAAGCCAAGGTTTTTTGCACTGCTGAAAAACTATTTTTTTCCCACAGCCAACAGCTCATCTTCGCTGATCGAGGTTTGTATTACGACCTACTCAGCATTACAAATCTTAGAAGGCCAAGCCGCTTTAACTAGAATGCACAGTTACTCCCGGTGTACCAAACACATCCAACCTATTGCACCAATATGCGCTAAAATCTTACCTGGAAAATATTTGACTGACAATCACCACAATTTGTCCACTAGTGGATCTTTATCGTGCCACGCTAGCTGATTGTGCGCATACAGGTTTCCAGGCCTCAACTGCGAGGCTGTGGATTCTGGTAAGAGCAGCTCATCCGCCAAGGGTTGTAATGTAGACTAGCTCGGAATAAAACTCTTGGTTAGCGAAGATTATAACTTTCTGAATAATGGACTACCCTCAAATATACTGTCCCTATCCACAGATCTGTCTTGTTTAGGTGTGTAAGGTCAAAAATTCACTCAATGGGCAACAATGACATTCATGAGGTTGCAACCAGTTTATTTTGAGAAAGCAAATGTTTACCTTAAGAGATCACACCCATGTAGAAATAATGCGAAAAGCACTGCGAAAAGACTACGCGAAATAGTTCTACTTAATGGAGTGTTCTTACATTGGTGATAGATATTCCAACAGGATGATTGTCCTTCACGTGGTACTCGTATTTCAGTTGGCTGAATTTAGGCGGATTATCGTTGACATCTAATACTGTTATTTCAATTCTCGCGGCTTCCTTACTTTCCAACCTCTCTAGCGAGTGGGACTCGACGGCTTTTACCTTGAATAAGAATACAACAAAATATAGACATCTATTATTTTGGAGGATTGTAATAAGATGGCACTTCTTTCTTTGCCTGTTGCGAATTAC
>JARFOD010022197.1:0-10934 GCA_031763545.1 Mopalia muscosa
TCGTTCTTTACCCCCAAAAATGTACCCAACCTAGTTGAGAAGCTTAGGAATTTTCCCCTTTATTTTAATTCGGATGACATAAATACTAACGTAGAATATCTTGACATTTTTATTTAACGCTGAAGGAGAGACAACGTACAATAACTCGACAAAGAACTATCAATCTAGAACACGAGGCATTCACTCCGATGTATAATGAATCAAAGCTAAAAATCATGGATCAACACCGGCAAACAAGACAAAACCGGTTTCTAATGTGTATTTATAAGTCCGCGTATTAGCTAAAGGCCTTTAAGCTGAACTATAAAGCTTCCTTGTTGACCACGTGGTCCTTCCTATTCTCTGTTTAATGAAATCTTGCGTTTCGGTATCAATTAATATTGTCCAAATAAAATTAATAAGAATACAACTGTTGATATATATGTATATTTCCAAATGAAACAAAGAGAAACTCCCCTATAACTGGAATAGGAAGATGAAAACAATTATTGCTGACCATACCTTAAGACACAAGCGGACTGTATGCTTCGGACCCAAAACAGCCGAATGAACTGGTCACTAAACTGGTCCGGTGAATACACATCTAAGGGAGACTACCCTCTTACCAACTATGGGGTTATTTCATTTCAATAACAGCATATATTTTATATTAAAATATCTGCATTATTATGGCGGTGCAAACAAGGTTTCATCTCGGTTTCCAACCGTCTTTATTATCTATAATCTCTTGAATGGTAGAAAGAATAGCACACTTGACGTTTGTGTCTCTTGGGTTATCTCTTTCAACCATTCACTCCAGCTATATTTATGGTAATCAAACGTCACTGTGTAATATCCTCTGCTAATCTTCATATAGCCCATGCCCTAAAATGTATTAACGGGTATCTCCGCATATGGTCTATGTCACTTCGATCGTCTTGACTTATTTCCTAGCAACGGTATATAAAGTAAGTCACACAGCATGCTAAATCCATTTACACAGTAAAACCTCATGGATTAACTCAGTCCGATGCTCAATCTAGACGTCAGGGGGCGCTGATGCAAATGATTGATAGAGACAATCACCTTATATACATAGACTCTTGGCGGAGATACCCTTCCATTGAAACTGTACTATAGTTGCTTTCTGTAGGAAAAAATGACAGATACTGATGCGGAACTGGTAAAATACAGTGATCCAGCAGGGAACACGATTACATTGAAAGCATTCGAAGGGCTGCTTTATCCCAGTCTCCCGGGTACTATGAGCGACACATTGAGTAGCATAAAGAACTGGGAATCTAAATCGGATGATGTCTTAATCTGTGGATACCCAAAGAGTGGTAGGGTATTTGAAAACGATAAAATAATTCAACTTTAATCTCACTGTCGTCTTTAAAAATCTACAAATCTGTTTATTTCTTAACATAAATTAGACTCAATCTTACATCCTCAAGGCCCACCTTCCTAATTTTCTTATTATGACATATCTCCAGTCTAGCTGGACATTATTGTTTAAATTTGATCCTGATAATTTACGGTCCGTTCATTCCACTTTCTGATACATCTTACATTATTTACTGATTTAGCATAAAGGTAAAATTAAAAAGATGACGATTCTCTAGATGGTTCAAAAGCTAAACCAAACTCAGCTCTGAAAAAACTGTATTCTAAACTGATCATTTGCTGTTGTCTGTTTTCTTTTATAATGATGATATTAGTATGAAACGATACAGTGAAAAACTGAAATCAAATTAAGGTTTTCAAATTAAACATTTAAGTGGTATTGTATGCTATTGTTACAAAGGTACTAATTGGGTGTGGGAAATTGTTAGCATACTGTTATCGGGGAAACCAGAAACTATTTCGAAGAACAAGATGACGACGATGATGGAGCTGATGAATCTTAAAGACCTGGAAGGACTTCCCTCGCCACGTATCCTTAACACCCATGTTAGGCTTCCCCTAATGCCTGCCGATATTCACCAGAAGAAATGCCGTATGATATATCTACTTCGAAACCCTAAAGACGTCTCTGTGTCTCACTTCCATCATACAGTTGGTTTGAAAGGCGTCTATGAATACGATGGGGACTGGGAAAATTATCTACACCTGTGGCTAGAAGGAAAAGGTGGGTTGATTTCAATTCCAGAGGGAGTGGAGGGGAGGAGGGGATACAGGTTCCTGCCATTGGGCATATCTCCGGTCAAATGGAAGTTAGCTTAACAAAGATAACCATGTAAACAATGTCACTCTTTTTGCATTGATTAAACTGCTATATATATGTGAGTATTTCAGCATTACATTACATCAACACTGGAATATTCAACCAATCAAACATCAGATCAGCAAATTCTTGTTTGTTTGTTTTATCTAGATGGAGCGCCGTACCTAACTTTATTTCACTCACAACAGGGTACCAGCCCATTGACTTAATTAAACTTCCATGCGGACGTCACTGACAACAAGGAATGTATATACACCAGAAGTGCAAGTCACGATACAAAGACATCCCAAACTACACAAAGTGAATTGATTGACTGAGAAGTAACAGGTTCTATGTATATTTTATGACATACATTGAAGACTTACCTGGACATTTTTTACCTTTTAAAATAAATGTAACCTATTTCTTGTTTTTTCAGTTGACTACAGTAGTTGGTTTGACTATGTTGCCCACTGGGAAGAACAACTGAACAAAAATCCTCATCTCAATGTGCACATCATCCATTACGAAAACCTGAAATTGGTAAATAAAAAAATATACTGTTTAAATTAAGCCTCATGTGTTTGAACCAAACAATGATGCCGAACCGAAAAAAACTGCCTCCGCTGTGATCAAAACTGTCTCAGAGGGAACCTGGCTAAAGACAGGAGGTTACAAATCTATGTCAAAGTAAATCAATCCATCAATCAACCGACACTAAAGGCTGGTCATTCAGTGCTCTAAGCCAATACACATTTTTTGACCATTTTAGGATAACACTTTCTTTGTTCAAACAGATTCTAGTTCAGCCAACTGTGCGAGTTGAAACACGCCTAGGAATCGACCAAACGACCCTCTGAGTAAGGCACCGAAGCCAGCCTCCTAGACCACGAAAAAAAAATTATTGCTTTCAGTTTTGTGAGTTGTGTCACTTTCTAATCAGATGGCTTGTGACTGTCAGCTTCCGGACTTCAACTGACTATAGGACCAGCTTTTACATGTACTTCAGTAGAAGGGTTCGATTTCTGACGTCTTTCTGAACTAGAATCTGTTTAAACTATCAAAGAAAGTTTTGAAAGAGTTATACAAATTCGAATTGGTAATCTTTTGAAAATGTACCTGTTATACCACCTTTATTTATAACATTCTCAACTTTTTTTTTCCAGGACTTTATTGGTGAAAGTAAAAAGCTTGCTGATTTCCTTGGCTTGAAACCGACTGACGATTTCTTCTCTCGTCTGGCTGAGATATGCCACATAAATCACATGAGAAATGTCAAGGGCAATTCATTCAGTGAAGAACACAATTCTGTGTGGAGGACTAAAAAGGCTGGATTCTTTCGGAAAGGTGAGAAAAAAATAAGAAAACCGTTATGTTCTCTAGGCTTCTACTAATCACAACCAATCAGTCGGTTAATCAACACGTCGACCAATCAGTCAGTCACATACTCAACTAATAAATCAATCATGTAATCAATCAATCAATCCAGAAACAATCAATCAATCAACCTGAGTTGATATGACGATTTAAAAACAGACCATGACTTGAGATAAGAAAATGACCAAAGTAAATTGTACTCATTCACATTCGGGATATAGTTTGAATAATTGAAAAGAGAAAAATGGGCTTGCCTCAACCTGGATTCGAACCCATGACCTGGGATACAAGCCTTACATTTTACCGACTGAGCTAGAGAGGCTGACATGGTATATGTATGTCTTGTCTGAACGCTTTGGATTGACTGGAATAAGTTCTGAACGGTTAATCGAATTTTGAAGAACGAAATAGGCTTAAGTATTTATTCGCTTTAGAGGCGGGTTGTGGATGTTGACTCTGGGTTTTCGTCTGCTTTGACTGTCGATAACTCTCGCCACGTGAGTTATACTTTGTACTATTCACGGGAGCAATATATAATGGTGACTAAGTTATGCCATGTTTGATGGTTAAGAGTTTTATTCATAACAAGTGGGAATTCCTTATGGATAAACAACTTCTTGGTTTTATTGGTCACAGCGTTTCTACCTCATTCCAGAGATCGTTTTCAATTGAAAACCACTTAAACCACAGGAATTTGGACTCGTTTCGCCTCAAGACTGTGAATGAAATTCCTCACTCTCTTGCTTACAGGGCTACAGGCAACTTGTACGTTCATAGCATTGTCAAGATGATTATAATGCGAACAATGATGCCGAACATAAGCACCGTTTCTATAAAGCAGCGTCTGAGCAAACCGAATGTTTCATTTCAAGCTAAACGCCATGACTTCCATTAGTGGAGCGAGCAATTCATTCAAGAATGTACACACCTACGTTTTCTGTTTACTAACAGATACTCTGCTTTCTACCGTTCGTGTATGAAAAGCTCATCCGACTTGCCGGGATTGTCCACTCCCTGATTGCTGCCAACGGGCTCCGTAGTGCCCAATGGAAAGGGTTTTTAGTTGCATAAGTGGATGTGCACCAAGGTTTGTCGTGGAGAATAGCACGATTGCACATGCAACAAAAAAAAACTATCGATCTGGAGTTAATTTGCATTGTACACCGAAAACATCATATCAGTCGCCTAAAGCTGTACGAATGATAATTTGGCACTTACGGAGGAAATACAAGGGCGTTCAGGATATGTAGGTACATACTCACCTCAGACTGGACGCATCTTGGTTTTACCTTTCTGCTTAGGGCAATACGAATGTGACCGAATGCGAATGGGATTCTTTGTTTCGCCTTCTTGTGACTATCTTTTCTTTTCATTGTTTTGAGTTGTTCTAGGGTGGTGTCCTTCACATATTTGGCTGTCACGTCGTAGTCTGAGTAAAATATATCTTAACCTACACTCAAACAAACAAACAATCCAGATATTTATACTAACTGTGGTCATGTAAACTGCATTATAACACGCTAGCAAACTCTTTTGCGAAATAGTTAAATTTTTTAGTTCATCTCTCTTCAAATTTTCTTTCAGGAATCATTGGTGACTGGAAGCAGCATTTTACAGTGAAACAAAACGAACAGTTCGACGCCCTTTTACGGGATAGACTCACCGGAAGCAAAATTAATTTTAAATATGAAGGTTAATCGCTTGTGAATTATACTGTTTACATTTGGTGTATTTGACTTGATTTAGTTTTTATATATTTTTTATCAGCCTTGGTGATAAGAGGTCTAGTAAACTGTTAGGCTCGTTTATAAAAAAAAAATAACAACTGTTTAACGTTTGTATGTGCGATTTTTGGTAGTCGTGCATATTAATTTGTTTGTTCACTCAATATTTACACAGTATAAAGTACATCGTAGTCTTTAGTGCTCAAATGCTACATTAAAACGTTTTCTTTGTCTTGAATTTAACTTTTAAAATTCTTTTTATCATTACAATAACAATCATATTTTGTGTATTGTTCATTTTTTATTATAATAAAAAAAAATAAAAGAGCTATAAGTTAAAAACACTGCACATCCATCCATTGTTGTCCTTTCAATCCATAGCTGCAATCATCTTCCCGGGGCAAGGCCGACAAGAAGATCGTCGCATTAGGCCTCTCTTCCTTTCTTACCTTGCCTCCATAGACGGCAAAACCCGAGTTAACTCGAGTCCACACAGCTGCTTTCGGATGACCTCTCTTACCCCATGCACCCAAACAAACTAGACCTTTTTTGTCCACCACTACTATTGTAGTGGGGGTCAGGGGGACTTAGAAATGCTACTCGGTGTCCGTCCGTCCGTCACAAGCGTTTGTGAACACGCTAGTTTGAAAACAAATTCACCCATTAACTTCACATTTGGTATGTTGCTTCCTCTTAATGTTAAGACGACGGATGGTATTGCGTTTCAACAAAATCCGTTCAACGAAATGGCCGTTATTACATAATTTTAGCATATTCATGCCTGAATGTATTGTGAACACGATAAGTAGAGATTAAATTCACGGATAAACTTCAAACTTTGTTTTAGCTTCCTCCTGTTAAGACGACGGATGATATTGCATTTCACCGCATTCCGTAAAAAAAAATGGCCGTCATTACATAATTTAAAACAATTCATGCAAATATGTGTTGGAAATACAATAAGTAGAGAATAACTTAGAGATTCACTTTACACTTTGAAGATAGTGCCTTTAAGACAATGGATCAGACTGATTTTCCGAAAACAAGATGGCCGCCATTGCATAATTTTACAATATTCCTTACTGTATATGTAGTGAGCACTCTGTAACAAATTTATAGATTAACGTGAAACTTGAAATATAGTATCATCTTATTTAGATGGAATTGAAGTTCATCAAATTTCGTACAACAAAATGTCCGCCAATGCATCATTTTATCACATTCACACCTATGCATTCTGAACATGCTTATTTTTAGATCAAATTATCAGATTACCTTGAAACCTGAAACTCAGCTTCGTACTAGTAAGACATAGAATGGGATTGAATTTCATCAAATTGCACAAAGCAATATGGTCTCCATTACATAATTTTTAATTTTCACCCCTACATGAAAATTTTGAGAACAAATTCACCGAATAACATGAAACTTTATATTGGGATTTTATTTCTACAAGTTTCGCAAAACAAAATGGCAGCCATTGCTTAATTTTAATATATTTCAAATTTTGAAAATAGTTTCCTCTAGTTATGAAACTGATGGGATTGCATTTCATTTAATTCGCAAACAAAAAAGGCCATCAGTCAAATTTAAATATTAACTGCAGACGTCGCTTTTTCTGTTAATGCTATAGATGTGGTTGTTTTTCACTAAGTGTCACAACAAATATGGCAGACATTTCATATCGCACCAAAATGGTGATAAACACCGTAACTTTTACTCTCTGGTTCTTTGAAGAAAAAAATAGTTCTCAAACAAAAGTAGGAAAAGGGGATTTGACTGGAATTGTGAGCATACATTTTCAAAAAAAGCTCTAGTTGTGGACATGCTAGGTACTCAGCTTGTTAGAATTTCAAAGAGGTGGCCTAAACACAGGATGACAAGTAACATGGTGGAACAAGGCGAATTTATTTCGTTAATGAAAGACCCTAAGATCGCCAGTGCCACTTTATTTTTCTCCTTCACATATCCGGTCGACAAGAGGACACAATATTGTGAAAGTTACATGAAAGATTACCCCTGAGCCATGGGCGCGGGAGTGAGTGGTGTAAAATACGAGCAGTTGGGACTGAACTCACGCATCAATCTTAAATTCGGAATGAAGCCTGTTTCCACAAGGAAAATGAATGGGATTTCATTGTTTCGCCAAATTTATCAAAACTACAAGGCCATCTTCTTTGTAATTTTTTCCTGTGCATATATGTTGTGATCGTGATAATTTGAAAACATATTCGCCGACTAGCGTCATATACTTCAACTGTGGCTTCCTGCTACTTACGTTGCATTTAAAAAATATAAAGATATCAATGTCATGATTGCATGGAGAGGGCGGGATTGAAGGCATTTGTGTCTGTAAAACTTATTGGAAGTCACGTAATGCAAGCAGCTTTTCGGTCAATGTAAACACACAAAATAGATAATCTACGTTGTCCCGAGATTGTAAAGTAAGTACGTCATTTTATGCCGTAGACGTGCTCAATTCTCTCACAACTCGTGGCGTTTTATCACGGACTCATAAGGAGCACTGACACGGTAAATTTCATCTGTTCATAGCTTAAGTCGTCAGCATTTGGAGCTGTCGCGCTAATCAAATCAATATGTGATCAAATACATTCAAAGCAATGGTTTTGCGGCCAGTGTAAATCTGTGTCATCAACTGACTCCTTGTATCATTGATTTGCGACAGTTTGCTTTTTGATTTTAATGAAGACGTTTTACTCTTAGAACCACCTGGACTACGACTTTTGTTTTCAAGGTATCGTATTCATAACACAGCTTAAACTCCTTTATGGATGTCGATAATGCATGAATACATTAAAAGATTACGTAACCGTAAATTGTGTGCCCGTGGAAATGGTTCAGTTGTAATCATGTCAAGCCACCAATTCTTCTTCACCCGAACACATGGACTCTTATAGGCAGCGTTATGTCGCATAAGCTGTCTTTTTTGTGTATTATGATCTAGCCGTAGATGCTTAATTTCTATTGGCAACATTCACCCAAAATCGTAAAAAAAAAACCCAGCCTATCAGCGTCTCTCTGTCACACAACAGTCATGTGTATTTGTTTTGATAGTTCGTTTCAAACATCCTTTAACTCCAACATTTGATTAAAACCGTTGCCAAAAGCTATATGTGAAAATAATACATTTTATCTTGATATAGTCCATGTCATACATCTTATCGAAGGGCATCTCCTCAAACGGTCCATATTACCCAGTTCCTCTTAACGTATTTTCGAGAATCCGTATATAAAGTAAGTCACATTGTATTAAACAGTAAAACCTTCTGGATTAGTTTAGTTAGATGCTCAATCTAGACGTTAGTGGGCACTGATGCAATCGATAGTCAATGACCTTATATACAAAGACTCTTGGAGAAGAACCTCTTCCATTGAAACTGTACTATAGCTGCTTTCTGTAGGAGAAAATGACAGATACAGCCATGTGTGTTTACTTTTACCATGTGCTTATCCAAAACCAGTGCTTTTGCTGTGTTATAACAAAACTATCTTGGAACATATTTGGTCCACTACATATAGTTCAGAGAAATCCTCTTTGTGGTTCTCTGAGTTGTGACTTTGGTCTACTATCGCGGTCTTAGAATTACAAGGTTCTAACTAACATTTTGGTTGTTTTGAGAAAATCGCTTGCAAAGTGTAATTGCCACTTGTGAACATCCTTATTATTGAATATTTCAAGTTAGTGATCGTAATGTTCCATCTTATCGGTCCTCTAAAAACGCCCTTCCTATAGCTTAGCCTAAGCTTCATTAACGGAAAGTTGTATTACACCTATGTCTTAACCTTGACCCAGGAAGATGGTTAGGCGGGCTATATGAGTGACGTTAACTCCTACACCAATGTACAATCCACTTTGTGTGTGTTGAGGTTAAATCCGATTTCCCTTTTATTATACGGTATTCGAGTTGGGAAATAGCTGCATGGATAAAAAAACATTTTTCATTTGAGTTGGGTAATGGGTGTTGGCTTTGATACTTTATGTGCATTGCGCCGATAACTCTAGTCACGTGGGCAAGGCACGATTCACGCGAGCTAAATGCGCTGGTGTCCAAACTGTAAAACATTATTTTTCTTTAGTTTTATCAAAGATATGTTTGTAAGTCACAATTTTTCTTTTAACTTTTTTGAACAATTGGGAACCTGATGAGTTATAAACGGCTAGATGCTCCCCGAAAGGTGATGTGGCATTAGAAGAGTCACTTTAAATAATATTACCATAGCTGAAATAGCAGTAGTTTGCATGTTACGCAATAATAGCGACGAACACATATATAATGCAAATTAAATTTTGGCGATACTCATCCTTTGGAAAACTAAGACGAATCGGGTACTATCCGTAGCAGAGACATTTAAATTGTTCTTTCTCAAATTTTCCCCTAACCAACTTTAAATAATAAGATGGGACTTTAAATACTGTTCGTCTGTTATTCCTTTTAACAAAGCTGTACTTACGATGAGCTGTTAAACAAATATCCCGGCTAAACTTCAAACTTGCCATATATCTCGCTGTTGATGGGCATGACTGGATTTTGAGTTGTCTTTTCTTGTCCCTCTTTTTCAGTGGCTTCAAGGCCATTTCCTTTATCCACCGAGCCATTAAATTAAAACTGTCGCCGTATTGCCTCCATGAATTGCATACAGCAATTTTCGCTAAAATGGCGTTAACTGTGTAGTCAGAGCCGGGGAAAATTACAGCTGTATAATTACACCGGGTCTAGGCTAAGATGTCATTCAGCTGTAGATCAATGCAATTCCATGTTGTAAGATATCAACAAATTTATTTATTCTTTAATCAAAAAATAGTTTCATTGTATGATGCATTTAATGTTGACCTACACTACCCATTTTCAAATTTTAAAGCCGCTATATTGTTTCGTAGCTGTGGCTAAAGGTAGTCCCCAGCCGAATGATATCCTGGTTTATTCCAAAGTTCCCACTCTGCGTGGAAAAGTTAGAAGTAACCTGATGGTTACAAAATACTACTTGGCTGCCACGGCGTCATCTGAGTGCAAACCGGACCACTCCAAATATATCGATATCTAGTACAGTTGCATGTGTTTATGTAAAATGCGTTTGAACCTGCTCATAAAATCGTGAAATCGTTAAATTCTTCAAACTGTGTTACAGGAATCATTGGAGACTGGAAGCAGCATTTTACAGTGAAACAGTAAGAATTGTTCGATACTATTTTACGAGACAAACTCGATGGCAGTAAACTCGAGTTTACATATGAGGGTTAATAATCGCTTGTGAACTAATAACTTTTTTTATTTGCAGTAACGGCCGCGATGTACTTTGTAACTGTTTTTATCCGCCTTGGTCATAACAAAGTCAAGTAAACTGTTACGTTTATATCAAATATATTAGCGTATTAGAGATTGGTAAGTTGGCGTACACGACGGTGGGGCATTTTTTTATCAATGAATTTTTAGGTGAAGAGTCTTTCCCCATTCAAAGCTATATTGTAAGGTAGCCCTATTTCATAAAGCGAATTAGTGGTTTCGATATTTACCATATATATATTCCTAAAAGCAATCACACTGGCACAGAGATGTAGATCAATTAAAATCGAAAAATCATCTTATGTTCTAGATAACTCCCAGAGACAAGTTTCTAAATAAACCTTA
>JARFOD010022218.1:0-10934 GCA_031763545.1 Mopalia muscosa
TAGCAAGCTTCGTGGATTTTCTATCTTTGTTCATGAATTGGTTCAAAAGTGTGTGTGATGTCGTATCTAACAGCACAAAATCCAAATTTAGATCTCAAAAACATTTCGATTATCGATTCGACACTTTGCCCCAAACTTGAACTATGGGAAAATCGTATAGTGTTTATGAAAATCTAGGTTTGAATGTATACAGACATAAGGACTTATACACGTACGTAATTGCCAATAAGTCTGCTGTTGGTTCTATTACTGTCATCTCCTTTTATAATGTGAATTATTTCGACGCACGGATTTTTTCTATATGTATAAGAGAGCCAATATGGAGTTCATACGCCTGCATCTCTTTCATCTATTTCATTACATCCGTTGATTCCATAGTAGTCGCCAGCGTTTTATTTTTGTCACAGATACTCCCATGATTCCGTACGCATTTCCCTTTCATTGCGAGGTCAAACTAGGTTAAATTGACTGGCTTGGACATATATTTCAGTTCAATGATGAACTATCTCCCAGTTCACCAGTTTGCTAAATGGGGCGCTGTGTGAAGTTAAATGGGAGCGTTTTAGAAATTTTGCCGTCTACACTTCTCAATATGCTGTTTCACGCTTCTAGTTAATGGACTTCTGATAGTATGCAATTACATTTTGAACAAAGGGCGCATGGTGTCAAACGTCATGGATACAAAGCGAAAATACGTGTAAGGTCTGAGCATCCAAAAAACAAACCGATTCCAATTACGGTGATAACCCTCGTCCATCGCTAGATGCGTTTATGCTTTCCAAGTGTGTTATGATACGCCACTGATGAAAACAATGTACAGCATGACTTCTCACCAAATTACGTGTATATTGATAGGAAATTCGGGGATGATGATTGATTTGCTACACATCGACATCTTGTCTTAACACATAATATATCTTCCAGATTATATAATGAATCTTTTGTGTAGTTAATAGCAAAGCTAGGTCCACTGATACTCGGTAATAACAAGGAGCTGGACAAGATGTTACTGTTGTTTGAAGCCTCATGACCGGCCAATGGTGTCCCGTCTCAACGAATAATCAACTTTGTGTATTGTAACTGACAATCCGGTTTTATTAAGAATGTATTTGGACCCTTCTACGTCTGCTAACTGACATCGTCCATGTAGATTAACGGGTAATAAATTTGTGAATATGAATGACTTTACCAGGACAGGTGGCCAATTAGTCTTAATTTAAAAACAAACAAGATATCCCCGTCTGGTCAACCCAATTTCTCTACCCTAAGACATTACAATATTTCCAGGTTTAAAACAACAATCAAAATTATAGGACGGGGTCATAGAACCCACAAGTACATGTGATGTATAGAATTTACACCGGACACTGTCAGTAGTAATACAAATATGCTTGTCAACATATTTTGATGGTATTTACATGTTTACTACATTTCGATGCATTGGTGACCGCTGCACATCTTTCATATGTTCTCTCTCTCCTGTTGCTTCATTTGCAAATAATCAAGATGTATAAATGAAACTGGCACCAAACTCTTTCTCTGGTAATTTTGGTGAGTCATATTAGATAGTTTATTTTACAAGATAATATAAGCAGTCCTCTTAAAAGTGAAATGCCATGGAGCTATGTGCTAAATAAATAAATCAATGAATGGAAATATATATAAATAGAGCTATAGAAAACGTCTTTAATAACAATTGCCCTTTTTAAATCAATTAAAACATCCAACACGTCAGTCAGTATGATCTTAATTCAATAAAAACATAACAGAGGTGCTTATAAGTTTCTAGTTTAGTTAAACAAAAATGGAAAACACATGATATTTTCAAATGATTATCTGGATCTTTACAATTACTACGCAATTGATCACTGTGTCAACAGAAAGGATTCTAGCCCTAATACGCAAACTTTAGACCGTTTTATCCAAATGTCAACACTAATATTTAACACACGCTCTGCTGTATAAATTGAATGCAATTTTTCCAAATCAAAGCTTGAAATAACATTTCCTATGAACATTTGTTGGGCCCTATAAAACGTAGAACTTATAGTTTTTGTTGGGTTCGGTGGTAGTGGGGTGATAGTCGTGGTGTGAGTATATGCCCCTTTAAGGGGTTGTCCCGATATACCATTTTGAGTTGAGACGTTTATACTTCGTTGAATCTCGGCAACTTTCGACCGTTTTATCCAAATATCAACACTAATATTTAAAACACGCTCTGCTGTATAAATTTGATGCAATTTTTCCAAATCAAAGTTTGAAATAACATTTTCTATGAACATATGTTGGGCCGTATAAAAAGTAGAGCTTAGTTTCTGTTGGGGTCGGTGGTGGTGGTTGGGTGATAGTCGTGGCGTGAGTATATGCCTCTGTAAGGGGTTTTCCTGATATACCATTTTGAGTTGAGACGTTTATAATTCGTTGAATCTCTGCAAATATTGCATTATAATACGTCCGCAACAAAATGTTATAATATAAACTTTGGCGACAGTGTTGACGTATTCAACCCCCTTCCAGATATATTGGTAAAAAGTATTAGAATAATGACAAGGCTGTTTAATGCAAGATCAGACTATACACTTTAAAAGACACAACAGTTTTGATTGATGGGTTTTCTAACCTGATACAATATCAGATTACCGCTTAAAATGAACAGGAAGTAATTGATTAAAACGTTTTTTACTTTCGTTTGATGAGTGTTTCTTGACATCTTTCCTGTAACTACACATAGATCATTTATGTATAATCTCAAATAACTAAATGATTTTCGTGTTCATTAGAATGTCAGTATGAACAGTATTTTCGTTTTGGTCCGAGGTGTCGTCACAAACGCTTGAGTAGGACATGCAAACAATGAAATAAAACAAACGAAATCACCCAATTTTTGTGACATAGATTACTTATCTCTATCTAAGCAAAGTACTCACTCATAATGTATTACATAATAATTAATTAAAAAAATCTAAAAAAATATAACTAAATTATAATAAAAAGTTGTGAGTAAAATTGTTATTTATTGTTTGTAGCGGATGGATCTAATTACGTTCATTGACAGCTTAAATTCCATCATGGTTTCTTTAGAATTTAACATTAACCTAAAAGCGCGTTTGTCTCAAAGCTTAAAGCGATGTGTTCTGTATTTTTTAAAAATCACCCCTCAAAACAACATTTCCTGTTTGGGCATAAGACAGATGACCCAAAAAATCGGTGTGCATATAATTCAGAGAAGGATCGATTGGGGAAATTACTTTTGGGGGGAGCCGTTTTTTAGTTTCCGATTAACTATCTGATTTGTCCATTGTTAAGAAATGAGGTCGTAGTTATCTAAATACTTTCAGGAAGTGATGAAAAAGTCTAAGAGCGGTATCAGAAATGATCAATAGAACAATTTAACCCTATAAACTTCAGGTGGCGCGAACAAGCTGATCTGATGGATTTGCATAGACAAAAACAAAAAAACCTCCTGAGGCAGAATGTTTTTCAACCCGATTTAAATTAGCCAAACTCTTTATTTCACAGCATATGGATTCATTTTTTATTTGTGTATTGCACGTTGTTTGGAGAACTCTGGTACATGTGTAAACCAGGAGAAAGAAGCATTTGACACAGTGAATAATGATACTTTGCAAGTATAATAAATTTGATCCACTACCCTGTTTATTATTCATCAACCGAAACTGAAGGGGACTCATGTGGACGTTTTACTTCCCATTGCAGTTTTTACTTCTATGGGCAGACACTTATTTCTTTAACGAAGATCTTCAAAGAGTTGCTTTCACACGTTCGCTCCTCCTGTACGCCATCGGTTTCACAATGTTGTTCTTTCTATCATGATATGATAAACAGCAACAGTAAACTGTCCCAAGTCCCAAGTTAACGCCGTTTTCTTCAGATTCATATTCACTACATGCCAAATGAAATCATTTTAAAAATAAACTAGAAGAAGAGGTATTTCCAAAAAAACTGAGCCATGACGTCACGACATAACTAGGTCAACTACATAGCCACAAATAGGAGACTTTGTGTTGTTTCAAAATCCAGGCATAAATTCCAAAGATCAACACTGTAGCTATAGCGGTTTTCGAGAAACCTTTGACAAAACGTGCCATAATAATAATAAGAAGAAGAATAAGAATAATAATAAACAGAACAGTAACAATAGTCTTCCGACGAAAGTCGGAATCCTAATAATAAATAATGGCAAAACACAGCGCTTCTATTAACCCGGACAAATACCTCTAATTGCGTTGAATAGACGGAGCAGAATAGGTCAAGATATCTGGACATATAACATTAATGAGATGTGTTTACATTTCTCAAAATATCTAAATCGTTATCTTTTTACTGTGCAATACAACTGATTTCTGTTGTATGTTGTGTGTTAAAGGGGTAGATATATACTGTCATACAAACACCAAAGGGACTATTTGTGTTGTTATTTCATTTCATTATGCCCCCCTCTAGGAAGATGGGGCAGAGTAAGAGGGGGGGTATAGGTTTACTTTTTCTGTCCGTGTGTCCGTGTCTCCGTATGCCCGGTAAGCTTGTCCGGGATGTATGGTGGTTACTTTTTCACTAGAGCTTTTAAAAAGCGCATTCGTCTAATTGCACATATGTCCAACGTAGAAAAAATCACGGAATTATGCAAATTTCCCCATAGATTATGCAAATTGGCTCCGTATATCCGGGAAGCTGGTTTGGGCTGTATTTTGGTTACTATTTCACTTCGGCTGTCCAAACCTACATAGTGCATTCTTCTATGTACGCAGATGTGCAACATTCTGCGTATCCGAAGTTTATTGGATTGGTGTTGACATTCAACAAGGTGTGAACAGTTCACAGTGACTTAATTACATTTCGCTTTATTCAAATAAATTCACACTTTTACTATTGGAGTGAACTGGAAATGACCTGAACAGTATATACAGCATATAGAATTTCCTTTATCCAAAAATATACCAACGGCTGCTCTATCAGCTTTGCTTGAAATACCAATTTCAAAAGGTACTTCTTTTTATTTTATTAACTGCCCGCGAAAACTAGAATTTCGTGAGAATTGTCTAGTGCACCATCAGTCCAACGATTGGCAATGACATGCCCAGAATTCCACATTTAGCACTGTCAATTATAACATTAAAATTCGTCTCACATTATCGTGGGGGGCACCGTTTTTTAGTTTCTGATTAACTGTCATTGTTAAACAATGAGGTCGTAGTTATCTAAATATTTTCAGGAAGTGATGAAAAGGTCTAAGAGTAGTATCAGAAATGATCAATAGAAAAAGCTAACCCTATTAACTTCAGGTGGCGCGTACAAGCTGCTCTGACAGATTTTCTTAAACAAAAACGAAAAAACCTTCTGAGGCAGAATGTTTTTCAACCCAATTTAACATTAGCCAAACTCTTAATTTCATTTTTTATTTGTGTATTGCAGGTTGTTGGGAGAACTCTGGTACATGTGTAAGACCAGGAGAAAGAATCAATTGACACAGTGAATAATGATACTTTGCTGTATAATAAAATGATCCACTACCCTGGAGAGTTCAATATTCATCAACCGAAACTGAAACTGACTCAAGCGGACATTTTACTTCCCATCGCAGTTGTTACACATATGAGCAGACACTTAAACGAAGGTCTACAAAGTGTTGCTTTCACACGTTCGATTCCCCTGGGCGACCTCGATTTCCCAATGTATTTCTCACTGTAATGATATGATAAACAGCAACAGTAAACAGTCAAGATTCGTGAGTGTTATTAACTCTACATAGCTGGATTGGGCAGGACGTGTGAATCCCCAGTTAACGCCGTTTTCTATATATATTCATACTCACTGCATTTCAATGAAATAGTAGAAAAGGAAACAAAGTCGAGTTTTTGCTAATTTGGGCTTTCTGGGTTCGCTCTAAAGTAATAGAGAGCATTTTCTAGCATAACTTCATGCACAAAAACCAAGTCATTAAAAACACCAAAGACAGTTTTCTCTCTCTCTCTTCGTACATACTTAAATAACCTACGCTCTCCTTGACCTAAAGCTCAAACATACATTGTTATTGGGGAATTTTGTTATTAGAGCAAAATATCCGCGAGTGTGGCTGTTTTATTCAACCTCTATGTACAGCAAATAGAGACAAAAGAAACTACAAATATTGCTATTATTTTACGGCTAGCCAAACGGAATCCAAAGAGTTCTTTTCACTCAGTAGAAATAAACAATATTTCAAGGAAAACCTGTCTTAATATAAATCTGAATGTTGATTTTGGCTTAGTGTCTTAAATATCTCCGGAAACCAATCTAAATATCTCTTGCTGGAACACTTTTCCTTAGTGTATATTCTATGCTGCAACATCCGAAATGGTCCATGAAAATACATGATTAAACATGTTCGAAATTAAAATCACCAGCCCAAAAAATAAAGTCATTCTTTTCCGAACAAAATAAGCTCTTTTACAATGATATATAAATATTTATGTGGCAGATGACTATGTATATGTTGATGAGGTTTTCTTTAGATAGAAGAAGAGTATAAGTAGCGTTAGCAAATGTATAGAACCAATATTGCTATAGCATTAAATGAAAATTTTGGGTAAATTATTAGCTAATAAATAAATGAATTAACGCCTTATGCAAGATCAAATTAGTTGGGCACGGCAATCAGAAGTTGCACTTCTAGGACTACAATGTATTATCGAGGACTTCTTTAAGAAATTATTTGGGGTCAGACAGTTTGTGCTAGTTACGTTCCAGTGGTCCGCTACCTTAGCTATACCTTGCTGCTAATATGATATTGGGATTATATTGAGATTTACAAACACTGAAATGGCACAATTTTTGCTTCATTTAATATTTCACTGCATATTCTTATAGCATTCTATATTTCTCTAGATTTAACTGATATATAAATTTATGCCCTGTATATCCATTTGTAGCCTTCGTAACACAATATAATGTTCTTATAATCAGTGTTTTGCATTTAGCTTTATTGCATCTACTAGTTAATCATATTTTTGTGTCTTTTTGCAAGTAAATATGTTCGTTGTTTCTAGGACAACACAGATTCTGGTTTAGAAAATTTTAGTATCAACCTGCCCATTTTCCTAAACTAAAATATGTTCAACAAAGTGTTACCCCGAAACAACCAAAACACCACTTATAATTGACAAGTGTATAATCCATCCTATAGCTCTACTTCTCCGCTGTGGTATGCGTGGGCCATTGTAATATGGTTTCAGTTTAAATAACGCCCGTAAAATCAATGATGTAGTCGGATATAATAAACATTGTCTGCTTAATATTCCATAAATAATCTTCTCAGGTTTCTGTCAATTATTTTCGGCTGACGGAACACAGCTCTTCTATTAACCCTGACAGATACCTCTAATTGTGCTGAATAGACGGACCAGAATAGGTCAAAATATGAGGATATAGAACATTAATGAGATGTGTTTACATTCCCACTAACATCTGCTTCGTTATCGTTTCACTGTGCAATGCAAATTGATTTCTGTTGTATATTGTTTGTTAAAGGGGTAGATATATACCTTCAAAAAAAGACTTATTGTGTTTTCATTTCTCTTCAATATAATTTCTCATATAAGTGAAATACCCTTGAGTACGACGTTAAACACCAATCACACAAACAAACAAATCAATATAATTTCTAATACTAATGTATTTGAGATGTATTAAAGAACTTGGAGTGAGTGCGATTGATAACCTTACACGATTATGTGTATCGGAAGCTTATTGGATTGATGTTGACATTCAACAACGTGTGAACCCATTATAAAATAGATTTTTTGTACAAATAAAATGTCACGTGAAATTGGTTTAATTTATACTAAAGTTAAAAATTACATATATTTAAGACTGATAATTGGAGAATTCAATTAAATATAGTCGTATTACATAATTATCTCAGTAAGTTTGTTTAACATTTATATTTTGGTGAAGTTTGCAACCAAACAGTATGATAATGGGATAAAGACATTACCATCAACACAATTTGATAAAAAGTTAAATAATTTTTTTTTAATTGTTTCAAATGAATATAGAACTTCAATATTAACAAAGAGATGATAAATAAATTTGATCCGCCTCGATGGTGTGCCCTTTAAAATGAGTCAACACGGCTTACTGCTATACGCATAATACGATCCATCGAGATTACCATTAAAGGCATACTATGATAAAAAAAAAAGGTAGATTGTCTAAACAGATAGCATTAATCACTCCACCCAGTGTTATTCTATCGATTGGATAACAGTAATGAGGCAGGATACATTTCACAGTGACTTAACTACAGTTCGTTTATTTAAATACATTCACACGTTTACTATTGGAGTGAACTGGAAATGACCTGAACATTATATAAAGAACGTAGAATTATCCCAAAGGCTGCTTTTTCAGGTTTGCTTGAAATGACAATTTCAAAAGGAACTTATTTTCCGTTTTATTAATTGTTCGCGAAAACTAGAATTTCGGGAGAATTTTTCAGTGAGCAATCAAGCCAATGATCGACAATAACCTGCCCAAGATTCCACATTTAACTCTGTAAATTAGAACATTAAAATTCATCTCACGCTATCGTGGAAAAAAACTAAAACGAGCTATTAATTTTTTTAACAAAACTCAGTTCCACAAAAATTGCTTTTGAAGACTTATTTGTATTTAGTTATGGGATATTCGTTTTGATTGAAGACTTTTTGGTGACATTTCATCGAATTTCACAGAAAGTACCGTTTCGTTTTATTGCGGAAACCAGGCTGTAATAATACATCCCAATGCCTTACGATTATTTCTTAAAGGCTTAAAGAGATCATCTACAGACAAAAAAAAAATCCAAAACTTTCCCTAAGCCAATCCTATGGGACTTGATAATAATTTAGAAGTCTTGAGTATTTTATTTTAATCTGTTCAATTCTATTTATTGTTTTAATTATAAAAAGCAACTTGCACAGGGACGAAATTAATACAAATCGATGAATCATCTTGTGTTATAGATAAAGTCCCACACTGTTAAAATGTGTGTATATTTACAGCACTACTAGCTGTATTTACGCTACAGCAATTTTCACTGCATTCAGGTTTTTTTATTGTAAATTTACAAAACGTTGCTGTAGGATTACATTTCAATAAAACAAAGTTTTGTGTGTGTAAAGTTGCAAAACAAAATGCTGTTAATTTTTTTACCAGAAATTGACTGTTGTCTTTAACAAGTTATGTTGTTTAATCTTACAGTGGACACAATTAAAAATATTTAAAAAGTATGTGATAGCGTAATAAACATAAGGTGGCCAAACTAATTTGAAGATTGTATCTGCAAAACGTATGCCGCTTGTACGCAGTAGCAGTCATGTGCTTGAACACGGCCTTAATTTTTGTCTACAATAGTTAATAGCTTTAATACTACATAAAAGATTTATGACTGTTCATATCACAGTAAATTAGTGTTTTTGTTTTTTTTACAGCGGCATACACGCATGTGATTCAAACTGCTTAGATGAATACTTGGGACTTGACTGAAAATTTGGCAATAAAGCAAAGGCTATGGAAATAATATGTGGATATTTGTTAAATTGACAGAAAACAGGAATTTTCACTTAATCTCACCAATTAGCATTTTTATTTAATTTATACATCACCTTATAAGAAAGATGAAATCCATAGCTCTTACACATCAAATACATTTGTATTTTAGAGCTCACACCGTTAGCAATATAGCAATCGGTATAGGTAACCTATTGTGAAGTGGATGAATTGGATTAATTTCCGACCAGACGATATGTGTGATACGCTGAGCGGACGTGAAGAAGCAACTATTTGTGGTTGAGGCATTATGCGATAATAGGAGGTAAGGGTAGATATCGCGTCAGTATACCGCAACCAGGAACACTGATTAAAGATGATATTTATACGTGAAAGTCAAAAAGGCTCTACCGACACGCACGTGTTCAGAATGTAAACGTAATTAAGTGTAGCAATTGAAGAAGGAGATCGCTGAAGCCATGCTTCAGAAAGCAGAAAGCATTTTTCATGAAATACAGTTTTTGCTGCAAACATTGAATCCCCATGTTGACTGAAAATTTAGTTTTAGTGTTAATCGTAAAAAAGTTATGACTCAGTTAATTAGTCAACAATCTCTTAGGGCGACTAGGCGAACTGACAGGGAATTTCAAGTCAGCCACGGTTGTACATTTAGTCAGTTATTCAGCATATGGGCAAAAACATTCTTGAAGGAGGGTTTAATTTCCATAAGGAAGTGCGCATGCCCTATAAACGAGTAATGGAATCCGTAAAAGATTAATGCTTCAGTTAACTTATATTTTTTGGTTAAATATCGAATTACCGTAATAGACCAAGGAAGAAAACAAACGCTGATGAGATAAAGGATGATGTTTTTAACTTGTTAGAAATGAGTTAAAATGTTAAAGCAATGGCAGATTTGATGACAGCAGCTGGAGTTGTTTAAACTGAATGTTTTGTCGTCTACAGTAATTCGTTTTCTAAATTTTGAAGAGAAAATTCTGCGTATGTGACAGATTAGGTCCCACTCCGTTCAACGTTTTTAAATTATGCAAAGAAATTGGTTAACTTCGTTTAGTGGGTGTTTTATCACACTTCGATTATATGCAATTAAGTCAGCTACGTGCTAAATGCTGTTTGACGCTGTGCCTTCCAAATTTAAATTAATCGCACTTTTTGTCCAACTCAGTCTAAAGAAATGTCCATTTACAGTGGCAATGGTATAGGACTAATCAAATAGTTCATGTGTTTGCTGCCCAGAGATGTATAAGACCTTAATTTTGCCTCGAGATACTTTAATTGACCAGCACGATCCCCCCCCCCCCCCTGTCCCTTCCCCTCCTCCTACATCCTTGTCACAAAACAATTTTCAGTTTCATACCTTGTAAAAATTAATTTAAAATTCTTAT